>PVLC010020593.1:0-28964 GCA_004027655.1 Graphiurus murinus | reverse complement strand
CCGGGGCGCGGAGCACGAATTGCTCCGCGACGGCGTCTTTTCTTGTCCTCGCTCTGCTTTCTCGATCTTCTTTATTTGTTTGTGGTTCAGATTTCGCTTTTTTCCTTTTGTTGAAAAGATCTTTTTATGGTAAATTTAGATCCAAATCAGGGCGTTTGTGAAAGGATGGTTCACTCCGTCGCCATCTTGGATCTCCTCTCCGCCTCATTTATTTTAAATGTATGACAAAACAAGCTTGTCTTTTTATAAATTCAGCTTTGCTTTTGTAGACCTAATTAAAGCTTTTTTCATCATTTACCAAGAATTTTGATTTGTGTTCATCGTGAATATTTTTGTTTGCTTTCAAATGTCTGCACTACATTGCATTTAGTTTAACTTCTCATCAGATAAATTATTTGTGGAATGTAGTATACTGCCTCCCTCTAGAATAATTTAAAGAACAGTGTTCCTTTTTCTGCTTTTGGTGTTTCTGTCAGGTACTCAGGCAGACCAATCATTCACTATTTCCTGAGATTTTTTTTTACTTATTTTTTATTTTTATATGCTTTTATTGGTGCAGTGTAGCCTCACGTCATAATGTATTTCAGAGTGATAGGGACAGATGTGCATACAGCACTTGGTGAGCTTTCCCCTGGTTCCATCTCCTCACCCTCCCCTTCCCTGTACATAATATTGGGATTGGCAATGGTGTTTTGAAGGGGTCAAAGGAAGTCAAGAAACAGTAAAGAAGCTACTTATTGTGATGGGGCTGGCTGCTAGGAAGGTAGTAGCAGGAATCTAGTAACAACCATGGCAACTGTTGCTGGTGAAGATTATTGAGCAAAGCAGTAGTAGTGTTGACATCAACAGTGTTTGGGTTGACAGTCCTTGTGGGCTGAACTTGGTGGTAGTTTTGTGGATTAGTCGTTCTCTTTAGTAGCTTCCAAGAAGTCAACAGATGGGTGAGACATGGGCAAGATTTAGTGGGGGAAATGCCCTAAAGACAACAGAGAGGGGAAGCAGGAATAAGCCGGGAAAGACTTTAGACAGATGTAGATCTGACACACAGGAAAGGAAAGAGAAAAGGAGTCGGTATTGAATCTGTGAGAGTTTTGAACAGGTAAATGAGATGCCCTGAGCATAAATTTCATGTTAGAAGAATCCCACACTGAAATGGCACAGCTTATCCACAGGCCCTTTCCCATGCTCGCTCATTTGTTGGAAGCTTGGAGGAAGTACGGTCTCCTGTGAACCTTGGGGCGGCTTCAAAGGTGTCACAACCACCCCCATAGAGTCCCTAGAATTATCACCTATTTTAGAGACTGTTGAAAACTGCTGATATCATTTCAAAGATATTCTTATTTTGCTCAAGTTATATAAGTTTTTTTCTTGCAGCCAAGATCAACATACTATTTTGTAAAGTGTATTGTATCATTACAATACACTTTGTTAATAAAGATCATGCTTTCTAGCTTAAGTTTGTCTGTTAGATTCCCTTGTAGTTTATTGTATAAATTCTACCTGAAGAAAAAATATAAATATGTACTCTTCATAAGTGTTTATATGCATATAATGCTAAATGTTAATATTTAAAGTAAAATTTCACTTCAGGGTTTCCTTGGCATTATACTGTTAAGGCAATATCACTTTTTTTTTCTTTAGGCAAAGGTTAAAATCAAAAACACCAATCCCTATGTAGGCCTATGATGTGGATCCTATGTGCATCTTGTTCCTAATCTGATACTGCATTTCCCCTTACTCTGCTTTCCAATCACCCTGCTGTTTCAGTTCTTGTCAATCACCATTTTAGGTCCTCCAAGAAGCTGATCCTGAGCCAAAAATATAGGTGCAGGTGATTTTGGAAAGGACAAAGGGGAGGGGACCAGAGAAGAAAGGGAGAGGCTCAGTTTGGCAAGGCAAGGCAGTTCTGATACCTGTGAAGGCAAAGCTGAGGAAGGAAGAGTTAAGGACTGCAGAGAAGTTCCTGGGTTTCAACTAGGTGGATAAAGAATTCTAGAGACACAGTTTCCTATTGAAAGAGTTTATATTTCACAGGACCAAGCCTGCATTAATACTCCAAACTGTGTTTAGAATTTGGTGAGTTGTAGAAGGAAGCAGCTAGGGATGTCAATTAATTATTCTATCTGCAAGAGTAGTCCTGAGAAAACTCATTTTTATGGCTGCAATGTCCACTCCTTGCTGCAAACACATCTATTTCTCCATGCACTATCAACAAACAGTTCCCCTGGGATTTTATTTCTGAGGGACAAAGTAGAAGAGGGAAGTTAGTAAGAAAAAGTAAGCCTACATTTCTGTAGTTGTATTCAGGGCTGCAGTTGATACTCATCCTTTTCTTTATACTCTCTATTCTACATTTTTCCCTCCTTCAATCATCCCTGGGAGTGCCATAAAGACTTATCTGGTGATATGATATAACATCTCTTTCTTGAATGGTCTCAGCCCTTAGCAATCATACCTTTTTTTTCAGGCCAGTGTTGCTGCATATGTCCATTTATACTCACAATGAGTAAAGAACTACTAGGAGATGCACACTTGGATAATCTGAGTCTGTATATATTTCCCTATGACTAGTACAAAGGCATTCTTACCTACTGCTGCTAATGATGTGGAATTAATCAAGTCAGATGATGATTTTTTGTGTGTGTCTTTTCTGGTTGTGCCAAGTACACTGGTAGCAGCCATAGCTAATATTTCAGTGGGCCTTTTGCTATGTCACTGGTCTCTGGGGACCAAGAACTCCAACAATGCAGACCCCAGAAATATAAAAACAGGAAATTTCAAATCTCCCTGTGGCTCATTAGGAATGAGGGCGAGTAGAGTAACTCTTTGTTTTTCTTGTAGGTTTCTGGATGATGTAATCTTTCTTTGGAAACACTGGACTTCATCATAGATCTTCTTCATAGATCTTCATTTTAATGAAAATATCTCACCATAAAGGATGTCATCTCAATCATCCACAACGTTTCCTCCAAAATGGTACTTCAGTTATGTGTCTAGTAGTCTATCTCAGTTCTCTATAATGCCAGCTGCCGCTAAATGGCATGGTGTGAAATATCACCAAAAATGGTCATGGGTCCACTGATGTACCTAGAGTCAAATACATTGTGTGGTATTCTATACCTTTTGATCAAGAATTCTGTAACTGTATTGGATTGCCGCCTAGGTTTCTTAAAGCAGGAAATGAAGACTCATATCTCGAATAGGTATATATCCCTGTGTCAATGGACTGTTGCCCTCAAAGAATGAAAAAAGCCAAATGCAGTTGACTTGCCAACAAGCAGCTGGCTAGTTCTCTTAAGGGATATTCTTATCCTAGAGGTCCAGCTTTGGCTATCACTTTCTAAGAGTTATCCTAGCAATAACTTTGCCCCATATGTTGGGTATCTTTCCAATGAGTAAAAGTTCATGTCCTAAAAAGTTTATGTCCATTTATTCCCCCCAAATAAGTGGATTTCTACTAATCAGTGCTTGTAATTTACCCCTCTTGATTACTACCCTCAAAGTCAACCGTAGAGGTACTAATTCTAGCATCTACTTCAGTATATATCTTTCCTCTCTTATCAGAACCATAATATCCCCAGCCAGATTATGCTGGGATTTAACCTTAGCCCCTAGGAGGGAGGGGGAATGCATATCTTTAGGGAGTGATCAATTAGGCTGTTACAGAGAGCCCTCTACTTTGTCTTCTAAAATTGGGGGCTTCACAACTCTAATCAAGAAAGAGTGGGCTACATCTGAAAGTTCTGAGGGAACCATGGAGTCTAAGAAATCCTCAGGAGAACCCGCTAGAAGTCCCTATTTTAGGGGCCTAGGATTTTCTCAATGGAGACTCTATATAACAGACCTAACTTGACTACTTAAATGATCTCTGAGATTCATGTATGTTTGCATCACTTTGAATCTCACTATGATATATAATAACAATGCACCAATAAAAATATAATTCATCATTTTTGAAAAGTAAAAAAAAATTACAAATGTCTTTTTCTTAACACATTGCTGCATTTTTGTTAAACAACCTCAGAGATTTTTATGTATTTTATTCTGTGTGGAAACTTATATTTGTCAGTGAAAATAAAAGAATTGAGACTGGTGAAATTGCATGAAACCTGAATTGAAGAGGAACAAAGAATGTTTAAGGCAATATTAGCAGACAGAAGGCACCATCCACGGGTAACCTCCTCAATAGAGACTTAAAAATATAATTGAACCAAGAAACAAGTGCAAAGAAATAATATGTGAGTAAAATAGATAACCAAATTAAATGTAGAAGAGTTTGATGATGCATATATACATTATATATTATAAATCCACCAACTAGCCAAGCTGTGTCTTTTCAAACTGATGAACTTTTGCAAAAGTTCAAATTTCCAGCTTTCATTGTTTTAGATGTGATGCTGTTTTTATATCGACAGAAAAATACAAAGAGGTCACCTGGTCAATTCTTTTTCTTAGCCTAACTGGGGTTGGGGTTAGGAGAGAGCAACAGGTGCTGGTTTAAATGTAAGTTTCATGATTTCCAAGTTTTGTAAATCATGAAACTTAGCTATACAGGACTTATGGAAACTGCTAACTAATTTTACTTTAAGTTCTTATTCTCTTGCAATTGTAATATTTCTGATAGGAGTCAGATAAATTCTAATATAACCAAACTGCCAGTCCCAGGCCCTAATGAAATTCTGCCAGCACATATGCATATCTCTGCTAACATGTTTTTAATTAAGAAAAGCTGATGATGGAAGAGGCCCTTTTGATAGTAGTCATTTGCAACTACTGATTCTTACCCTTTTCCTTTCAGCAACTGTTTGATAGTGTTTAATGCTACAGAAAATGTTAAAATACCATAATTTTTATACTTAGAAGTTGTGACTTTAAATATATGCTACATTTATGTTTCCAAAACTCTATTCTGAAAATGGTTTGATGAATAAGATTAAGTTTTAAGAAGGCCTAAAAGTAGTTGGATAAAATATTCATAATACTGTTAGGTAGGGAGACAGTTATTTTTGTCTCTAAGACTTTTAAAATGGTCTAATTTGAGCTTTATTCAGACCTGAAATTTTAAAATTTATTTTGTCAGATCAATGTTTTTTAAGTATCTTTAGATACTCTCTTCCTTAATTAGATAACATCTAGAAGTATTTTTTGAATCTTTAGTAATATACATAGTTTTTTGGTCCAACATTCCATGTTGCATGTATGAGAATTCATGGCTCATTAACTTGTTCTTCTACTAAGCCACACATGGTTTACAGCATATTCTTTTGATTAGTTTTAATTAAGGGAGCAGTGCTGTTTATAAAAAAAATCACGGGCTTAGGCATCAGACAGAAGTGGGTTCAAACACTAAGCCTTTATTTACTAGTTGTCTAAATGTCTGAATGCCAATGTACATGTCATTTTGCAGTCTGAACCTCAATTATCTCACTTTGAAATGTGCTCGAGTATTTTGTTCAACTATAATTGAGGATACCTTATTATGAAACAGATGAGCATAAAATTGGCTACCTAAAAACTTGGATTTTCTTCATTGCTATTTCTAAATGGTCAGCCTACTGTTCTTCAAACACTACTCAATAATTATTTGTTGATATCACAGAATTTTACAAGAGAGTCACATTGGCCATTAGAGTCTGACTGCTGCATATTTCGTTCTTGTCCTTTATCAGGTAGCTTGTTATGAACACCAGCAGTATTCTTCCAATTGACACACATTGATTTACTTTTACATGAGGGAGCTATCCTAACTACCTAGTCTCTGATTTTCATCGACAGTTCTTAAACTTGTTTTGGAAGCTTTGTATCCTTTTGTTTTTCCTTGGGGCAGGGAGTCAGAGATTAAGGAAAAAAGAAAAATGGGTAAAAATATTTTAGCCTCAAAAAATTTTGAATGAGAAACTTGCCCACCTTAATTGTTATTTTACTTAGAACTTTCTTTCCCCAGGCTTCAAGCAATACATAGGAATGAAACTAGTATAGAAAATGAGAATATCTAAACACACCTTCAAACAGAGAAATTGATTAGTTTAACCTACAAAGATAATTATGCATTAGCTTCCTAGAAAAGAAAAAAAGAAGGAAGGAAGGCAACATACTATATCCTTTATGAGGAACAGAAGTCATTAAAGAGCTAAAGAACTACTGAGATGAAATTAGGAGGATGGGTAAATCTTTTTAATCAGGACTCAACCTTAATAAAAGGGAATCTGTGAATGAAAGGTTAAGGAAAGTAGATGATTCTTGAGTACTGAAATAAGCCTAATATTTCACTCCAACAAAGAGAAAGATGATATATCATACAAATACAAACAGGCACTGAAATGTACCAGTTGAAATGGGGAGAGGAGAGTGGAAAGAGAAAGAAGAAAATGTCTGAGGCAAACTATATGATGTATACATGAAAGTCTTAGAAAATTAATCCTACAGTCTATTTTAATAGCTAATCAGCATTTCCTTTCTATTAGATTTGTTCCTTGATTGAAGAATTACAACCTCAAACAGTGCAATCTTATGTTTAGTCTTCTGTAGAGTGACTATAGGGTTAGTTTCTCGCAGCTAAAAGTTATTTATTTCAAAGCACAAAAATCTTGGTTCCCATTGTCACACACACACACACACACACACACACACACACACACACTCTCTCACTTAGAATAGAGGTGACCCTTAGAAGATGTAGGGGGAACATCATGAAGAGGTAAGAGATTCCTAAAGACTTAAAGGCAATTCCTGAGTTGTTGCCATCAAGGATTTTTATAACATTGAGCTCAAAGTTAATAGTCTTGACATTTATCACAAAAAATCATTCCCAAACCATATAAAAATAGAGCCTCTTTAGCTTGGTGTTATGGCCCACGCCTGTAATCCCAGTACTTGGGAGGCTCAAAGAGGAGGATCATGGTTCAAAGCCAGCTTCAGCAATTTAGCAAGGATCTCAACAACCTTGTAAGACCCTGTTTCCAAATAAAATATAAAATAGGGCTGGACATGTAGCTTGGACGTGGAATGCTTCTGCATTCAATCCCTAGCACCAAGATAAATAAGAAAGAAAGAAAGAAAGAAAGAAAGAAAGAAAGAAAGAAAGAAAGAAAGAAAGAAAGAAAGAAAGAAAAAAAGAAAGAAAGAAAAAAAGAAAGAAAGTCAGTCTCAGGTGGAAATAGTGTCTTCAGAAATAGTTGCCAGTAAGTAATTTCAGGTCCTAGCTAGCAGCAGATGATGGATTTATTTAGTTGCTTACCAACAAAAGGAAAATAGATATAAAACAAGGAGTAGGGGCAGTTCACTGAGGCAAAATTAAATAGAACTTCTAGATATTTCTTAAAGAGATGATAAAATATATCTTTTGACAAGTGTTTTTTTTAATTTAGATTTTTAATATTGACCATTATCTAAGAGGCACACTGATAAGAAAAAACCTGTAAGGAAATGATCCAAGTCCTGATTGATTATCTTTCTAACATTCTTTTCTATTCTAATTCATCAAAGGGGGTAAAGACAATCTTTTAAAATTTGCATTCTTAGAATTCTAACAGGATATGTTTACTTTTTTTCTCTATCCCTAAATTAATAGAAAACAGAGGGAAATGAGCATTTTTTTTTATACTGGGAATTGAACCCAGGGACCTTCTACCTTTAAGCTAAACCTCCAGCCATTTTATTTCTTTGTGTCTGAAACAGAGTCTTGCTAGGTTGCCAAAGGTCTCATTAAGTTGCTGAGGTTGGCCTTAATCCTGAGATTTTCCTATCTCAGCCTCAAATACTAGGATAAAAGGAATGTTCCACCACATCTGGTTAGATACAGTATTTTAATTACTAGAATCTATATCTATAATTACTCCTAAAAGGAAAAAATTAAGGGGTTACAGTGTAAAAAAATAATATGACATTAACTCAGAACTCTTATGGGGAAAACCAACCCTTTCTCATCTAGGTGCAGAGAGGTAGACATGGCAGATGTGAATGTAACTGGCTTTCATGGAAAGATGCATTTTATAAATCCAAGAATAGAGATTAACTAAAATATCTTAACCAATCCACTCTTGAAGGGACCTATAAATTTTACAAGCTAAGAACCTCAAGGCATAGAATAAAACAGGCTCAGGAATATAATGGAAAAGTACATAAAACCATCCTTTTCTCAGACTATCTATACTTTTTGAAGGAACAGAATGGTATGGTGACTTTAGCCTCCTAGTAATTTAACATGTCCTGAACTCTTATAAAGATTAGAATAACATTAAGGAAGAAACACAAAACTCAACCAGAATCACAATTGTGCTTCACCGAAACTGAAAATGTTCAACATGGATTGGCTTCAGAAGCTGTTTTAACAATCTTGTCAAAGTATACTTTTAATCACAAAAGTGCTTATTCTTTGGGAAATTGGTCAGATGTTGAATTGATTGGCACAATAACAGAATTCTAAAATCTCTCATCAGTTTCTCGGTGAATATTCTAGGTTCTAAGTGACACCCCTCTCTCTTGTCCCTAATCCCTGTTTGACAGACCCATGGATATATTCCTCCTCAGGTTAAAGTCATCAGGAGAGAAATATTGCTCTTAAGAAATCATG
Source organism: Graphiurus murinus (assembly GCA_004027655.1). Classification (NCBI taxonomy): domain Eukaryota; kingdom Metazoa; phylum Chordata; class Mammalia; order Rodentia; family Gliridae; genus Graphiurus; species Graphiurus murinus. Next base: position 20,392 of record PVLC010020593.1, on the reverse strand, counting down.
TCATGCTTAAGGTAGATGTCACATGTAAAAATAATCACCCTCCTATATGACAAATTATGATTATTCATTTTTTCCATTCAAGAATATTTATGTAGCCAATTTTGCATACATTGCTGTTGTGGGTTTCCACTTCTTTGAATTTTGATGACAGTATTATATTCAATATCACCTGTCTAGCCTGTGGATCATTTGTGATTTATGATTTGTGATTCACTGAGTGCCTATGAGCTCCAATGGGAATAATGGTTTATTATTTCTATTGTCTCCTGACATAGCTTCAATTATTCTTCTTCATTGATCACTAAGTGCTTGCCAAACACTTGCTTATTGTCACTTTTGTATCATGCAAATGCTCACCAGTAACCAATGGGAATGTTTGTATTGTTTCACTAGTTAAATTTCTTTATACTATTTCATCTCAGAAGGAAACATCTGAGAGGGAAAGAGTTTACACTTACCTCAAAATAATCACATTTCCTAGAATGAGGTACAGGATGTCTTAGTTTTATATGTCACTCTTTAATCCCTTGGAAATAAGAAACAGAAAATTAAACAAATTTAGTTAATTAACTCCATATTCCCTGTCACAAATGCTATAAGCAAGTCTTGTTATTCAACTCACATATTACCTACAACAAAAAAGAACCATTATGAAGTTAACTGACAACTTGAAGAATACCATTATTGTCTCAGAAATTTTAGCAAGGTCATTTAATTATTTATTGGGAATTAAAAGATTTTAAAAAGTGAAATTCATTGTCTAGTTGTAAACATGGGTTTATAGACACTTTCTAGAATTTCAGAACAATAGTCAAATGCCTCTTAGGTGCAATAAATTATAATAAAATCTGGAGATACAGAATCAGATAATAAACATCATAGCTGTGTGTGTGTGTGTGTGTGTGTGTGTGTGTGTGTGTGTGCGCGCCATTACAAAAAGCAATGTGTACTTTAAAGATAAAACTAAAACAGGCGGTTGTGATATGGTGGCCAAGGAAGGGTTTTTGTTTTGTTTTTACCTTTCTATATTGGTTCTTTTTCTTTATATCATTTTTTTAGAGCAGTTTTAGATTCACAGTAAAACTGAGAGAGAGTGACAGATATTTTCCATGTTCCCCCTGCCCTCACACATGCACAGCCTCCTTCATCACATATTCTGTCAGAGTAGTATGTTTGTTACAATTGATGAGACTTCATCAGCACATTATCATATAAAGTCCATAGTTTATGATAGGGCTTACTCTTGGTGTTGTCAATTCTGCTGTAAATTATTACTCGGGTTTGGACAAACATATGTCATGTCTTCAACATTATAGTATTGTACGGAGTAGTTTCATTTTTCTCAAATTTCTGTAATCTACATATTCACCATTCTTCACCTCTCCCCTAGAAATCACTTTTATTTTACTGTCTTCACAGTTTTGACATTTCCCGACTATAACATAGTTGGAATCATATAGTATATAACTTTCAGTAGTAATATGAATTTAAAGTTCCTTTATGACTTTGTGGAAGTTCATTCTGTTTAGTGCTGAAAAAAAATCCATTGTATAGGTATGCCAGTTTACTTATTCATTCACATATTGAAAGATATTTTTGTTGCTTCCAATTTTTGAAATTATGAATAAAGCTGCTATAAACATCATTGTGCAGGTGTTTGTGTGGATACCTATTTGTAAGTCTTTTTGGTAAATAATAAAAGAACATAGTTGCTGGATAGATAGTAAGGCTATGCTAATTGCTTGAAGATGTCATACTATCATCTAAAATAATTTTATCATTTTGCATTCCTACTTGAATAAGAGTTCTTCTTACACCACATTTTCATCAGTATTTGGTGTTATTGAATTCTAGATTTTGGCCATTCGAATAGGTGTAGAGTAGAATCTCATTTTGATTTTTGTCTGCATTTCCCTAATGACATATGACACGAAGCACTGTTTTATGTGCTTATTTGCTATGTGCATATTTTATTTGATGAGGTGACTGTTGAAATCTTTTATCCACTTTTTAATCCAGCTATTTGTTTTCTTGTTGAGTTGTAAGGTAGTTCTGTATATTTTGCATAGTAGTTCTTTATTGTATATGCCGTATGCAAATATTTTGTACCAGTCTGATTAATATTCAAATTCTCTTGAGTTAGGACTCTTTGTTAGATGAAATTTACTGTGAGACAAGAGAAAGCAAGGCAGAGATCTTTAAAGGTGTCTGGAAAAGGAAAATTTCTATCAGAGATTCATCAAATTGAAATTAATCTATATTTTGTACAACTCAAACAGTATGTTATTTTCACTCTCAGCTTACCAGAAAAATAATTTCACATGAAATTTAGATAACAGAATGTGAAAATGGGCTTCTCCCTACCTTTACTGTAAAGAATCCACAGGGAATATGTAGTACACCAGATATCAAATTGAGTGTGAATATGATCTTCATATGACTATTTTTAAAATAATTTGTCCCATACATTTTCACTAACTTTGAAAATATGAAACATTTTTGAAAGGAGACAGCATGTGTGAAAAAAGGAGCAACTATTGCTATTCCGTATAGTTTCTCAAACTTCCTGGGAAATAATTTTGTCTTTAATTTTAATTTGCAGTTTTTCAATGTTAATATAAAAATAAAAATTGATTTTATATTAAATGTATTTTCTCTGCTTTTTGTATATTTCTCAGGACTTACTATGTTGATAAAATCATTCTCTACAAATAAAGAGATTTTTTTACTGTTTATATTCTAAGTTTTCTGCTTTGCATGATTTTTTCTTGTCTTATTCCATAGGCTGAGACCACTAATACAATGAGGAATGAAGGTTAATATTGTACTGATGGCGTTTTGTACCTAAGTATATGGGCAATATTGGTCTGCAGTTTTGTACTTCTTTTTCCTATTATTTATTGTGATACATGCCTGCTTTTGCTTTCAAAGTAATACTGAAATAAAAAAAAATGAGTTGAAAAATATATATTTTTTGCTTTCCTTTACTATTAGAGTAAAAATTAGATTGTTTCTCCTTTGAATATTTTGTAGAACTTATGCTTAATAGAGTCTGGGCCTGACTATGTATTTTGTAGAACTTATGCTTAATAGAGTCTGGGCCTGGCTATGTATAAGGTTATTAACTTTGGGTTCAATATTTTAAAAGATATAGTAGGGATGTTAGAGAACTTATTTCTTCTTTAGTAAATTTTGTCACTTGGTTCTTTGAAATCTATGTTATCAAATTTATTGCTATGCTTACTTAAAATAATATCCACATGCCATCCTTTCACTGTCTCTTGAGTCATTAGGGGAATCTCCTCTTTCTTAATCATAGTAATTTGAGCTTTTTTTTTCCTTATTGAGAATGATCAGATGTTAATCAATTTTATTGATATTTTCTCATTTATTTCTGTTTAAAATATCATTGGATTTTGCTCTTAACTTATGCTTCTTTCTTTTTCTGGATTTTGTTATTATTAGTTCTTTTTTCTAGTTGTGTGTGTGTGTGTGTGTGTGTGTGTGTGTGTGTGTCAGAAAATGAGGTCATTGACTTGAAATCTTTCTTCTTTTCTAATATAAAAATCTAAAGCCGTGAATTTCCCAATGAAAACTGCAACTCATGATATTTTGTTTCTTGTTTTCAAAGTATTCATGACTGAAAATATTTTCTACATGCATATGTGTGTGTGTGTGTGTGTGTGTGTGCGCGCATGTTTTAATTTAACCAAACAGGGTATTTAGAAACATATTGCTTAATTATTCAGTATTTAAAGATTACTCACATATGTTCTAGATTTATTTTGTTATAATCAAAGGGAATTCTTTAATTTAAATCTTCTGAATTTATTGAGATTTATTTTATGGTTCAGAGTGGAGTCTATCTTGATATAGGTTTGATGTGCACTTGAAATGATTGTGTATTTACTATTGTTGAACAGGATATCCTATAAAACACAATAAGGATTGTGTTGATAATTTGTTCAAATATTCTATATTCCTACTGTTTTCTTTTAAATCTTGATAGTACAACAACTTCTAATACAGAAGTGTTAAAGACTTAACAATTGTGAATTAATCTATTTTTGAAACTTTATTTATTTTTGCTTGGTATACTGAATCTCTATTATTGGTGGTATGCACACTCAGTTTTGTTGTACTTTCCTGAATAATTCTATGTACATATATATTTAAATGCACATATATATACATTCATACATATGGTATTAATTTTTGTACTGTCTACTTTGTCTCACATTAATATATAGCTTCTTCAAATATTTTTGAATAAATATTGACATATGTATCTTTTATCACTCAATTTTTAACCTATTTATCTCTTTATATTTAAAATAGATTTCTTATGCATTGCATATAGTTAAATCTGCATATTTGATATGCAATATGAGAATTTGTGTCCTTTAATCAATTGTTTAAAACACTTGAGAGATTAAAGATGGCAGGATAGAGGAAGATAGTACATTTTGTTAGTTCTGAGACTCAGAACTTAACCAGTGGGAAGACTGCTTCTTGGCAAGAGAAGAAAAGCTATCAGAACTCAACAGAAGAAAGACAATCAAAACATAGTTGAATTGGAGGCAGCTCAGAGAGCAGAGGACTGAAAAGAGCTCCACATGTCTCTTCTGGTGAGCAGAGAGCAGAGGTGAGCACTGTCTTTGCAAGACCATGCCAGGGGTGGTGGCTGCCAGGACAAGAAATCAACTCCAGCAAAGAAGCAACAGAATCCTGTAGAACCAGTGTCTGCAGAAACCCATCATCAAAAGCAATTGCATTCTTCTCTCCATGTTGGAATACTTCAAGATTCAACTCCCCAAATCACCCAGAAAAATTTCCCAGCAAAATCCTAGGGAATTCATCCCCTCCTGCAGGGATCCAGGTGATATTTCTCAAGACCATGATTTTATAAACTGTTCCAGTGGGATCCTGCATGGCAATAGAGAATGCAGCAATGAACAGACCCATGGAGTCTGTGACTTAACAAATATCCATGCAGAGGTGGGGGCCAAGGCTACAGTCAGTCACAGGAAAATATGAATTAGGAGAAAGTCCCTAAGGAACTTGGACAGGCAGAAAATAGATTCAGCAGTCCACCATGCACCTGCAGGGTCTTCAGCAATCAGTAAAAGATGGCCAGCAGTAGTGTCTGTGGGTTTGAATAACTCAGTCAACCATTCTACAGACTTCGAAGTTTCTTGCCCAGTGGTATTTGGGTGACAAGCACCAAGGCCAGAGGCAACAAGGCCTCACTTGATTGCACCCTCCCAGAGAAGCAGCAATGCTCCAGGAGCTAAATAACTGAGTCACCGAGCCCTTGACTCAGTATAGTACTATCTCTCACTGCCAGTGGTTAGGCCCTGGAAGCAGAGAGGCTAGGGGTCAGCAGAGCTTCAAGTGATCATGGCTACAGGCCGGGAATACAACACTCTCTCTGACAATAGAGTTTGTGTCTGGCACGCACATATTCCAGTGACTGATAGGGCTCCACACAATCACAACCAGCAGATTAGTGGTGGTAACCCTGGGTCATCAAAGCCCATCTAGCAGAGCCACAACCTTAGAACATAGTAATCTCCAATCCTGCTGAGTTTATGCCCAGTGACCATATATGCCACAGGTCAGCACTTTGCAAGGTTTTATAGATTCACACCCATCAGATTAGCAGTGGTGTCTGTGGGGCATTAAATACTAAACAGCAGACTGCAGGCTCTGAACAGAGCATCATCGTCTCTGATCCTTCTGAGTTTGGGCATGGAAATAACAGTGGACTGGAGCCAATCAGAGACACCTATTTGCCTGTACTGATTAAAAACTATGTCTTGTTAAGGAACTACTAGAAGACAAACTCAAAAGTTTGATTATATGAGAGAGAAATATATACCCCTAGCATAGGACTTATTATAAGGTTCTAACAAATAGAGGACTCTCAAACAAAGAAGAGTATGCCAAGACAGCAGAAATAGAGACATGAGAAATCAAAATATATGAGGATCAAAGAGGAAATAATAACCTCCCTCACCTTGACAACCAAAGGAGAAAATCAACAATGAGCTGCAGAAAATGCCAGACAGATCACTCAGAAATTTGATTTTCAATATGATCCGAGAAGTGAATTCAGAGAAAGTGTACAGGAAATGAATAAAGATAAAGATATAGATAAAGAAATTGAGGTCCTAAGTAAAAACCAAAAAGAGGCTTTGAGTGAAACCAAAGAGTAAATAAATGAATTAAAGACCTCAATAGAAACTATCTCTGGCAGGCAAGACCACATGGAAAATAGTCCCTCACTCTTACAAGACAACTCATTCAAAACTGACCACACAGTCAACAATATAGAGAAGATAATACAAAACGACCAAAACATCCAAGAAATGTGGGATAATATAAATGACCTAACTTACGAAAAACAGGCATTGAAAAAGGTTTAGAAGCACAAAGTATATTAGAAACTTTTTCAGGAAAATAGTATCAGAGAATTACCCAAACATAGAAAAAGACTTGGACATCCACGCACTGGAGATATTCAGAACACCAATAAGATAAAAGCAAAGAAAAACTTCTCCACACCACATAATAATCAAAATGACTAACATAGAGGCCAAGGGAAGAATCTTAAATGCATCAAGAGCAAAAGAAGGGGTCACATTAGAGGAAAAATAATAAGAATCACTACAAATTTCTCAGCCCATGTCATAAAAGTCAAGAGGAGCTGAGATGATATACTCCATACCCTGAGAGAGAACAACTTCCAACTAAGATTTCTGTATTCAACAAAAATATCATTCAAAATTAATGGAAAAATAAAGACCTTCCAAGATAATCAGAAACTAAAAGAATTCATAATTACCATGCTGGCACTAGAGAAAATAGTTAAAGAAATAAAACATAAAGAAGAAAAAAACAAGTAAATACTAGAACTAGAGGAGCAACTTTCACCAAATGGGCAACTATGTGAAAGAGAAATAAAACTATATAAAAAGGAAACTATAATTGAAATGACAGGAAAAAAAATCATCTCTCTATAATAACACTGAATGTCAAAGGTCTAAACTCCCCAATTAAAAGACATATAATGGCAATGTGAAATAGAGAATGTAATACAACTCTATGCTGCTTGCAAGAAAATCACTTTAGAAGCAGAGATATCCGTAGGCTAAAGATATACCATGCAAACAGAGACGGAAAGCAAGCAGGAGTATAAGAACTCACATAAAACAAGGCATACTCTGCTAAAACTTATCAGAATAGACAAAATGGGTTGCTTCTTAATAATTAAAAGGAACAATCTGCCGGGTGTGGTGGTGCACACTTGTAATCCTAGCATTTGGGAGACTGAGACCGGAGGATCTGGGTTCTTGGCCAGCCTCAGATACCTAGTGAGGCACTCTGCAACTTAGTGAGACTCGGTTTCAAAACAAAGAATAAAAAAATAGAGCTGGGGGTATAACTTGGTGGTAGAATGCCCCTGAGTTCAAACCCCAGTACCGCAAAAAAAAAAAAAAAAAAAAAAAAAAGAAAAATAAAGGAACAATCCAACAAGAAGATGTAATGATAGTAAACATTTATGCCCCCATTGTGGATGCACTCAATTTTATAAAACAAACTCTTTGGAATATTAGGTCTCAAAAAGAACAAAGTGCAATAATATTGGGAGATTTCAACACACTGATCACACTGCTAGATCAGTCTTCCAGGATAAGATGAGTAAAGACTCTTCAGAACTAAAGAACTCTATAAACCACAGTGACCTAATAGACATATACAGAATATCCCAACCAAAAACAGCTGAATACACATTCTTCTCAGCTGCTTATGGAACTTTCTCCAAAGTAGATCACATCCTGGGCCACAAAGCATGTACCAGCAAATTAAAAAAATTTAATTTCCTGCAATATAATTTCCTGTATCTTTTCAGATTATAATGAAATTTAAGTAGAAATCAACAACACAAATATCAAAATAAATTACATAAATACAAGAAGACTAAATGACACACTTTTTAATGAGGATAGGATCATAGAAGAAATAAGGGAAGAAATTTTAAAAATTCCTAGAATTAAATGAAAGTAGAGAAACAGTATATCAAAATTTGTTGGACACTTTGAAGGCAATTTTAAGATGAAAATTTATAGCAGTGAGAGGCCACATTAAAAAAAAAAAAGAAAGTCACCAAATAAACAACCTATTACATACATCAAGGACCTTGAAAAACAGGAACAGACTAATCCCAAAGCCAGTAGAAGGCAGGAGATAATTAAAATCAGAATAGAAATCAATGAGATAGAGAAAAAAAATACAAAAATCGCCAGCAAAACAAAAATCCCATTCTTTGAAAAGATTAATGAACCATTAGCCAATCTAACTAAAAGAAAAAAGAATCAACTAAAATTATTAAAATCAGAATGAAAAAGCCGGGCGTGGTGGCGCACCCTTGTAATCCCAGCATTCGGGAGGCTGAGACCAGAGGATCCAGGTTCTCGGCCAGCCTCAGCTACCTAGTGAGGCACTCTGCAACTTAGTGAGACTCGGTTTCAAAATAAAGAATAAAAAATAGGGCTGGGGGTGTAGCTCGGAGGTAAAATGCCCCTGAGTTCAATCCCCAGTACCGCAAAAAGAAAAAAAAAATCAAAATGAAAAAAGAGACATCATCACAGACATTGAGGAAATCCAAAGGACCATCATAAACTATTTTGAAAATTTATACTCCAATAAACTGGAAAACAGAAGAAATTGACAGATTTCTAGGCGCATACCTAAATCAAACCAAGAAGATATAAAAAACATAAAATGACCAATAATAAGCAAAGAGGTAGGAATAATAATAAAAAGTCTTCCATCAAAGAAAACCCAGGTCTAGACAGATTCCCAGATGAATTATAGAAAACTTTTACAAAAGAACTAAACTCAAAACTTCACAAAATATTCCAAGAAATAGCAAGAGATAGAATTCTTCCAAACTCCTTCCATGAGGCCAGTATCACCTTAATACCAAAACCAAATAAAGATCCCTCAAGAAAACAAAATTACAGACCAATATCCTTGATGAACATAGATGCAAAAATTCTAAACAAAATAATAGAGATACATGTACAAAATCATATCAAGAAAGTTGTACACCATTACCAAATTGGTTTTATTTCAAAGATTCAAGGCTGGTTCAACAAATACAAATCTATATGTTATTCACCATAAAAATGGAACTAAGGACAAACGTCACATGATCATCTCAACATATGCTGAAAAGCATTTGACAAAATCCAAAACCCATTCATGTTAAAAACACTGCAGGAAATCAGAATAGAAGGAATATACCTCAACATCATTAAGGCAATATACAATAAACCCAAAGCCAACATCATATTGAATGGGAAAAACTGTAGGAAGTCCCTTTAAAAACAGGAAAAGAAAAGGTTGTTCACTATCACCACTCCTTTTCTTTCTTTTTTTTTTTTTTTGCAGTACTGGGGATTGAACTCAGGGGCATTCTACCTCCAAGCTATACCCCCAGCCCTATTTTTTATTCTTTATTTTGAAACCAAGTCTCACTAAGTTGCGGAGTGCTTCACTAGGTAGCTGAGGCTGGCCGTGAACCTGGATCCTCTGGTCTCAGCCTCCCGAATGCTGGGATTACAAGCGTGCGCCACCACGCCCGGCCTCACCACTCCTTTTCAATATAGTCCTCAAGACTTTTGCCAGAGCAATAAGGCAAGAGAACAATATCAAAAGAATTCAAATAGCAAAAGAAGAACTGAAATTATATCTACTGAAGATGGCATGATTCTATACTTAGAAAACTCAACTAAAATACTTCTAGAACTGATTAACAAATTCAGCAAAGTAGTAAGATACAAAAATCAATCTAAAAAATCAGTAGTTTTTTTATATGCGAACCACTAATATACCAAAAAAGAAATCCAGAAAATAAAATAATTCCATTCACAATAACTCCCAAAATAAAAAACACTTAGGAATAAATATAGCCCAAAAGGTAAAAGACCTTTATAAGGACAATTATAAAACATTAAGGAAAGAAATCAAAGAAGACCTTAGAAGATGGAAGTATCTCCCTTGCTCTCCTTGCAGAATAAATATCAAAATGACCATTCTATCAAAAGTGACTCTACAGAGTCAACGCAATACCTACCAAAATACCAATGTAATTCTTCATAGACCTAGAAAAACCAGTTATAAATTTCATATAGAGAAACAGAAGACCTAGCAATTCTCAGCAGTAAGAGCCATGCAGGAGATATCACAATTCCTGAGTTCAAATTATACTACAGAGCTATAGTTATAAAAACAGCATGATGTTGGCACAAAACAGGTACATAGACCAATGGAATCAAAGATAGAGAAACAAATCCACACACTTATAGACAATTTTTGACAAAGTGGCCAAACACATATGTTGGGTAAAAAGACAGTCTTATCCACAAATGGTATTGGAAAAACTTGTTATCCCTTTGTAAAATAATGGAATTAAATCCCTGCCTATCACTCTGCCCAAGAGTCAACTCAAGATGGATCAATCTTGGAAATTAAACCAACAACTTTGAAGTTACTAGAGGAGGGCATAGGTCCAAAATTTTAATATATAGGAACATGCAGATACTTTCTCAATAAGACCGCCAAAGCTCAGAAAATTAAAACAATACTTAGCAAATGGAGTGAGATTGAATGAAAAAGCTTCTGCTCATCAAAGGAAATCATCAAGAGTCTAAATAGACAGTATACAGAATGGGAGAAGATCTTTACCAGCTATTCCTCAGATAGAGGACTAATATCTAGAATATGCAGAGGACTTTAAATACTTAACACTAAAAAAAAAAATCAAGAAATGGACAACTAATCTAAATAGGTCACAAAAGAAGAGATGCAAATGGCCAATAAATACATGAAAAAATGTTCAACATTATTAGCAATCAGGGAGACGCAAATCCATTTAACTCCAGTCAGAATGACAACCATCAAGAAGTCAAACACCAAAATGCTAGTGAGGGTTTAGAGAAATAGGATCTCTTCTACACTGTTGGTGGCATAGTAAATTATAGCTGTTGTGGAGATCACAATAGCCAAATTATGGAACCAACCCAGGTGTCCATCAATAGATGAATAGATTACAACATTATGGGATGTAGAATTCTACTCAGCAATAAAGAACAAAATAATGACATTTGCAGGAAAATGGATGGAGCTATAGAACTTTATGTTAAGTGATATTAGCCAGTCACAGAAAGTGGAGGGTCATATGTTTTCCTCCATATTACTAGAGAGTAATCAGGATTACCAGAGGGACTTCAGATAATGGAGGAGAAACTCTCGTGGAGTGAGGAAGATAGTTGAAGGGAAGGTGGGGGGCTCAATGAATGAATCACTTCCATGGATATTATATACATATGTGAGAATACCAATTTCAGTCTCAATACCCTATATGAGGAAGGAGGTTTGGGGAGGAAACTGGGGGAAAGCACGCCAAGTGCTGAGTGCATGTTTGTCATTATCACTATTAACTGCATTATGACGTGAGACAGACTATAATGCACCAATGAAAGTATTAGAAAAAGAACATTTACATTTAATACAGTTATTTATATAATGAGGCTTAAAATTAACTTTGGTCTATTTTCTAATTGTGGTACCTGAACTTTTGTTCATTTCATTCTTTTTAGGGCTTCTTTTAAATTACTTGAGCATTTTTAATTTTCATTTCATATCCACCATTGTCACATTATTTACAATTATTTTTATTATTGTATTGGTTGTTAAAGCTTATCATATGTATCTATAAATGGCTCCCAGTCATATTATGTCAGTTCACACATAACATGTGAACACAGTGAAAGTAGCCAGTGAGAGGTGTAGACGCATCCTGTGTCTGGGCTCTCAGGTATCCTCCTCTAGCCCACACTTGGCCTTTAGTAATTTGTTAAAAGTGTAATTGTTCTCCTCACATTCTTCATGGCTGCCACTTTTCCCAGAGCTCTTTCAAATGTGTAAGTTCTTTGGTCTCATCTTCACGAAGACAGACTTGGAAACTTTGAAATTCAGTCTCCTTGTAACTTCAGATAAACTTTGGGCTCAAAAAGTAAAAAGTGGCATTTTTCATATTATTTGATTTCTTTTCTTTGTTAGGTGACAACAATGTTTTCAGGTGTCTTTCTATATCCTGAGGAGAAACAAAACTCCCTTTTATTGCTTTTTCTTTTTGCCACTGTTTCTCTTATTCACTCTGCAGTTTGATTATTGCCTTCTTTTTCTTTCATTCATGATCTTTATTTGCCACAGATTTGTCTATGTTATATGTTTATATTTTCAAGAAACTAATTTTGTTGTTGTTATAACTGAATATTGATTTTGTTACTTTTTATTGTTTTCCTCCTTTTTGTTGATTTCTGATCTCATTTGTTGTGCTTATTCTCATATTCTCTCTCTCTCTCTCTCTCTCTCTCTCTCTGTCATGATACTGATGATTGAACCCAGGGGCATTCTACCCTGAGATACATCCCCAGTCCTATTTTTTATTCTTTATTTTGAAACAGGGTATCATTAAGTGGTGCAGGGCCTCACTAAGTTTCTGAGGCCAGCCCCAAACCTGCTATCTTCTTGTCTCAGCCTCTCCGATACTGGGATTACAAGTGTGTGCCACTATGCCTGGCTCTTATTCTCTTATTTTAAAATTTTATGTTTATTAGATTACTACCCTCCTAGCTTCTAATTTTTCTTTTTTCTAATGCACATAGATTGGTAAAGTTCTGAGTACTGCTTTAGCTGTTAGCCACAAACTTCAACTTGCAATGTTTGTGCTATATTCAACTTCAGTTTTAAATAATTTTGATATCCATATTGTTGTGCCATGGACGTGGGCTGGAAAAGAATTTCCAAAAAAGAGTAGAGATGCAGATAGGTTTATTTAGGGGAAGAAATGTTCAAAGAATGTGGGCTAACTCATGAGAGAAAAAGAGACACAGAGAGAGGGACAGAGAGGCAGGGGCGGGCAGAGATAGCTGGGGGGAGTGTGACTCTTTTATAGGAAATTTTGCAAATGGTAAGCATGGATGGCAGAAGGAAGTAAGCTTAAGCTTGATTCCTTTGATTGTGGATCAATGCCCCCACTGAATCCAAACACCCCTGGTGTTCAGGGTTTTTCAAACTCCAAGCCTCCAAAATGCCAGCTGGAGTTTTGAATTTTGGAGGGGTGGAGGATGTCCTGCCACTGCAAGCTAGTAGCAGCCTGGGGGTAGCCCTGTCCCCAAGGATCCCAGGCCATTGGAAATTGGCTTCCCATTCTCCAGTAGGAGGTCCCATCTGACTGTGGCAGGAAAGGTATGATCAGGGAGTTTTGAGATTTAAAGCCAGACTTCTCATTTGTCTCTTTTTAATCTTATTTCCCCTTTCCTTTTGCTAATTGGAAATTAGCCCCTTTCCTCTGTTCTCATACCAAGGCAAGGCATCATGCATCCTAAAATCATACAGCAAATGAAGATTTGCTTATTGAAGAAATGATACTAAAATTCAGTAGTAATAGGCGGTCTGTGATATTTGAACTAACACTACTCCCCAAACCCAACTAAGTATGATGGAAGCTGCACAGTAGACAGGTGTGGTCAAGAGCATGAGACTTCTCTTCCCGAGTCTCCCAGTCAGAAGCATACATTGTGGGCATGGGGAGAACATCAGCATTTATCATCCTGCCCCAGCTACCAGTTGCTAAGATAAACTCAGACCGCAATAAGTGAGAGGTGGGTCTCTCTTCTTCTCTCCAGACTCCTCACAGGATAAAGGCTCTACCCTACACGGCCTCACCATGAATCTCAGGCCCGATTCACTTTTCACTTGCTCATGAGATGGAAGTTGTAAGGTAGATTCTCCATACTGGGGAGAGAAGCAAGGTGGACCTGAGGCAACTATCCCAACTCCACTACCACATTTCATTTTTTTGGTACTGAGAATTGAACCCAGGGATGTTCTAACTCTGAGCTACACCTCCAGCCATTTTTATTTTGAAACAGTTCTTATTAAGTTGCTGGGAGTTTCATTAAGTTTCTGAGGCTGGCCTCGAACCTATGACTCTTGTCTAAGCCTCCCAAATACTGGGATTATAGGCATTCACTACCACATTCCACTTTCTCCACTACTTTTAAACACTATCACTTTCTCCACTGCTTTTCTTCCTAGGAAGTGGTCTAAGGGAAGGGGAAGAGGAAGACTGAGGTTCATTAATGGAAATACTACCATTGACTATGTGTATATATGTGAATATGCCAATGTCAATCTTAATACTCTGTATTGGGAGGGGGCACATAAGGAGCCGGGGATGGGGGGTCATTGTCAACATGGTTAACATTGTGATGTGAGACTATAATGCACCAATAAAAGTATTTAAAAATTAAAAATATAAATAGGTAACTGTAATAATAATGATAGTAAAGTCAGAGTGGCATGCAGGGAGGAGCAGACCATTGCTCCAATATCCCAGACTTGTGTTCCAGCGATTTTGTTTGGTGGGGAGAAAGAGGCTTTGAAACAAAGAGCTCTAATACCTTCTCAAAGGAATTGATTTAATTTGCAACAGAGTGAATACATTTAATCCCAAGGATACTCTCAAAGCTAGTGGAGGTCATGGCACTGGCCTTGGGAGATAACTGACAGGGTTTTTGGAGATATGGGTGAAACTGTAAGCTGTCCAGTTTGCCTGAGAGAGCCTGAGGTGAGGTCAAATATCAAGCTTGATCTCAGGAGCTAGAAGTATTAATGCTTCCATGGACTTTTTACAAACAATAGAATAATAATCAGGCAATCAGTGAAGCTTGACAGCTGAGTGTGGTCAGGGAAAGTGATAAACAAAATTTTTTCCAAAATCACTGTCACCCCAGGGTGATTGTGAGTTGAGTTTACCCAGGACTGTGCCCCATGACAAGCAGCTTCAGAGGTCTGACACTGTAGGGGAGGTGTCAGTGGAAGGGTAGGGGTGGAGGATGGGTCATACATAGACCACTAAAATAGTCCAGCCAATCACAAAAACATAACAAGCAATTAACAATAATAAGTCTCATATGTGGAAGACCAGCACTTAGAGTTACTACTATCTATTGTCTAAAATATTTAATATCCAGCAAAAGTTTATGAAACATACAAAGAACCAGGAAAGCATAAACCATGCACTAGAAAAAAGCCTGCAAGAGCAACCAGATGTGGAACTTAACTGAGAAAAGACTTCAAGGTGTTCCTTATAAATATGGCTAATAACTGAGGAGAATCATGATTAAAGAGGTTAAGATGAGATGACAATGTCAATAGACACTATCAATAAAGAAATCAAAATTACTAGAAACAGCTCTTTGACACACTCTAATCATTGTGAACTACATTATGATGTGAGACTATAATGCACCAATAAGAATATATTAAAACAATTTTTGAAGATCCTCCCAACAGTTTCTTTCTGTTCTCAAAGAGTCCCTCATAGCAGGAGTAAAATTCTGTGGTAATTTTACTACATCTGGGCTATGGCAGGAGTTCCAGATGCTTTATAGGATTAAGAGAACTGGGCACAAAGAAAACTGTGTTGATTAACACCCAACTGAAGAAGGCTGCTCCAGCCTGTCAAAGGTTACCCTTGAGTGAAGTGTACTGTGAATCAAGTGGCCACCTGCACAGATTAGTGAGTCATTGCTAAGAATACAATCGCCCATGGAAACATCTTAATTTTCTAAGTACTATTGAAATTTTCTAAGATGTTTTCAACATCCTGTGAACTGGCATAGTTTCCCTTGAAATTGAAGAGGAGAGCTTCCATGGTTAATAACAGAAGAAAAGCAGAGAACACTTAAGAACCAGGCTCTGCATTCGAGGTGCCATATTTCCATTCCCCCTTTCAACCTAATTCTCTAGGAATTACAGAGCTCTTGTAATATCAAAAGGACCATTCACTGTGTTGAAGGAGAAATGTGCTCATTTGGACCATTAAGCTTAGGTACAGAAATCAAATCCTTCTTATGCGGCAGCTTTCTCATTAAAAAAAAAAAAAAAAAAAAAAAAAAAACTGAAATGGATGAGAGAATGGTTGTGTTAGAGGGTTTTATTAGTATAAAAATATAAATTTATTGACCATTATGAAAAAATATATGCAAATCAATTCATAAATAAAGGATGCCTGATGAGCCATTTGTGTGGCCTACCCAGAACATATCCAATTTCAGGGGCCAGAATTAAATAAGATGTTCAGGGAAAGTCACTATAGAAGCTCCAGAGCAGATTATTAGTTTAGTAAAATTAGATTGTACAGGGTATGGTGATGCACACTTGTAATTCCAGTACTTGGGAGGCTGACACAGGAAGATTACAGGTTCAAGGCCAGCCTCAGCAATTTGGTGAGGCCCTCAGCAACTTAACCAGATTCTGTTTAAAATAAAAAATTAAAAACTAGGTCTGGTGGTAGAGCTCAAATGTTGCTCATGGGTTCAATCTCCAGTAGCACAAAAAAGGAAGGAAAGAAGGAAGGAAGGAAGGAAGGAAGGAAGGAAGGAAGGAAGGAAGGAAGGAAGGAAAAAAGGAAAGAAGGAAAGAAGGAAAAGAAAAACTAGATTGTGCCCCTAAACATTCCATGCAACAGAGTTTAATTCTACAGTCCTGGAGAGGTTAAGAAATGAAGTTAATAGATGTTACCTGAATGGATTATTTTTCATTTGTACTTTCAAAATGCTGTTGAACAATAAAATAATTCCCAACACACACACTTAGTCGTGATGGGAATTCTTTCTGCCAAGACTATGGGTATAAGTGTTACTGAAAGCTATTTCTTTAATCCACTGCCCCAGAGGTAGAAGCACAAAATAGACAAGGCTGCAGCAAGTTGGCAGAGATCTAACAGCCAGTAATGTTTTCTGTATTATGCCAGAAGCTGGAATTGTTGCTGCTATTACAAGAAAAGGCAAAACAAGTGGCAAAGATTTCTTTGGAAATGAATACACTGGCGGCCCCAGGGTAGGTGGAAAATCATCAGTGCCATCAATGGACAGTGCTACACAAAGAAAGCATACTGAATGAGCCCACCTTTGTAATCGGAGGTAGGAAGCCAGGTGGGAAAATACTGTTCAGCACTGGGCCACAGCTCTATCTGAAATCAAGGATTCCAAGTGTGAGAGAATGATAGCTGTCTATCTGCAGAGCGGTTCCTGTCACTTACTGGAGAGAAGGGCCAGGGTATGCTGGGGAGAGGAGAGTCATCTTCCTAGCAAAAGAATTGGGATAGAATCATGAAACTAAGATTTCAAAGAACTTGCCAGCCCCTTTTCAGATTGTGTAAACAAGCATGAAAAGAGACTACTGCTTATGGCTAAAAGCCTACCAGATACCAAAGATCCAAAAGAGTTCATTGTAAACCACGATGGAGTTTGATTACTTATCTTTCTAAAATGTTCTTTCTATGTGTCTGCAAGCATGACTGTGTTATAAACAAGAAGCCCACATCTATTTGGGGAATTTGCCTGATTATATGAAAAAAAAGCTGTCAGATGGTGTCCTAGATAATAGAAATATGAAGCCCATTTCTGGACAAGCACAGAGCCCGATGCTGGCAGGCACATTTATAACAGAGTAGTAAGAAAAATTCAGATCTAAATTTAGAGTGTCTGAAGAATAGATAGAATAGAATGCCATTTCTTATTGATCTTTACCAACCTGTACTCCTTTGCCCCACATACATCTCATCTCTCTCACTTCTCCCTTTTCCACATCTGATTTTATTTCACTCCTTTTTTTCTGACCCAAATTGAAATTTCTGCATGATGTTCTATTTTAATTAGGATTGTATCTAAATGCATGGTATGCAAGTGGCTTCACTAAATACGAGTTTGCTTTTGAAATCTGAAGGTGAACAATTGTGAGCCTGTGAAATGATCCCATGCCCATGATGTCCAAGATGTCCCAGCCTGCCTCTTCCTCATGCTTCCAAGGTGACCACTATACCAAAGGCAACCTGTTGGGCAAGGAAGAAAAATGGAGGGGGTATGAAAAAATGCAAAGAGAACATGTCAGTTGAATCTTCATGTTTTTGAAAATGCTTGAATTTGTTGATTTCCCATTGGCTAGACATGGTTTACACTTCCACTCTATGTGGTGGGACTGAGAATCAGTTGTTATTCTCAAGTAAGGAGCAGTGGAGTTGGGGTTAACAACTGCTATGTGCTGCAGTGGCCCTCTGAGTTAGTATTGTTTTCTATGCCCTCTTTTAATTATAATTGAACAGTTAAGTTGCAATATATTTGATTACATCACTGATTCACTGTACAGACTTTGTCCATGAAAAGACATTTACAATATATAATTCTAAGTCACCATAGCAGTGATTTTCAAAGTTCATTGTGCATTGGCAGCACCTAGAGAGTTTATTAAAACACAGATTATTAAAATTTTGCACCCTACTCCCAGGGCTTCTGATCGGAGAGCTGTGGGCTCAGGGATCTAAGAATTTTCATAATTAACAATTCCCAGGTGACCTGATGCTACTGGTGCAAGGACCATTATGTTAAAGGTGGTTCTTGGAATTTTTCAGGGAGACTTTATGGAGTATGATTAGATCCCTCAAGACAAGCTTCAGTGGCTCAGACTTTCTCTATTGATGCAGGTTATGAAATGTTCTCTGATAAAGGAAGTTATGGAGGGTTCCCAAATGGCCCTCTATTGAATATATTATGTTTAATAAAATAAACAGTAAATAATTTTACTCTTAGTGCAAACATTTCAAAGAACAGAGAGAGACAACATGATCCTGCTGAGCACTGACCCCAGATCCCAGGCCCAGACTCATAGTTCATTGCACACAGATGAGAAATTTGTTGTGAGAAATTTGATGTATATTTTCCAAATCTTTTAATGTAATTAAATTGTTTTATTTATTATATTATATTATACTACATTATATATAAGTATATATACAAGTATTATATATATGTATTATATACATTATATGTAAGTATATACATATATATGTATTTTATATATAAGTATATATATTTTGTATTATATATATAATTAAAAACCCATTATATAGGGTTAAAACTTAGGTGCTATCCCATATGCGGTTTTCATGGGTTTGCTTTTGTCTACTTAACATTATCTTGATTATTTTTGTGAAAGTTTATTTTTAAAAGCTAGAAACATGGACTTTGTAATATAGCAACATTTAGCAACTTTTTGTGTGTGGATTGTATTACTCTGAGAAATGCCAGTGACATATTGTATATAAAAAACACCAAGAATATTCTCAGTTCTTATAGAGTATGTCTAAATGAATTCATTGTTTTCATCTATGTCTCTTTAGGTCAGTCTTTTATCTCTTGCACTGGGAAACATAGGACAGTTTGTTAGTTTTTCCAAAGTTCTTGATTACATATTAACATGGAAATCTAACTAAAATATATGTTTTTATTATATTTTAAATGGCATAATTTTCTTAATTTTTAATTTGGATAGTTCATTATTATTGCACGGACTACTACTGATTTAATGCCACTTTTGGATTCTACAAGTTACTGGATTCTTTTATTTGTTCTAACAGTTTTCTGATAGTCTTTAAAGTTTTCTATATATTGGACCATGTCCTCTATAAACTGGAAAAATGTAACTTGTCCCTTCTCTATTTCCATATCTTTTATTTTTGTTTTCTTGACTAAATGCTCTATTTAGGATTTCTAGTTTTATATGCATAGAAGTGAAAAGGCTGGGCTCCTTCTTTTTGTTCATTCATGATCTTAGAGGATAAGAATTCAGATTTTCAAAGTTTAATATGATGGTAGCCATGGGCTTGTCATATATGACTTTTATTACTATATTAATGTGCATTCTTTCCATGCATGATTTGTTGAAAGGATTTTTAAGTTAAAGGATGTTAAGGATGTTGAGTTTTGTCAAATGATTTTGTGTGTGTGTGTGTGTGTGTGTGTGGTACTGGGGACTGAACCCAGGGGAATTCTACCTCATATCTACAGCTCCAGCCCCAATTTTTATTCTTTAGTTTGAAACAGGGTCTCACTAAGTTGCAGAGGGCCTCACTTAAGTAGCTGAGGCTGGCCACGAACCCAGATCCTCTGGTCTCAGTCTCCCAAGTACTGGGAATACAAGCGTGTGCCACCACACCTGGCTATCAAATGCTTTTTCTGCATCTTTTGGAATGATCATGTATTTTTCTCCTTTATTCTGTGAATGTGGTGTGTCACATTTATAAGTTTGCATGTGTTGAAGCATTCTTGCATTCCAAGGCTAAATTCTACTTTGTCATGTTACTATTTCCTCACATGCTTACCAGCATTTGTTGTTTATATTCTTAATGTTTGCCATTCTAACTATAGTTAGGTGAGAGGTAGGATCTGGAATCTCAGTCTACTTTTCCCCT
>PVLC010020592.1:0-29052 GCA_004027655.1 Graphiurus murinus | reverse complement strand
AGTTTCCTGCATATGGCTAACCAGTTTTGCCAACACCATTTGTTAAAGAGGCTATCCTTTTTCCAGTGTATATTTTTGGCTCCTTTGTCAAAAATCAGTTGACTGTAAGTCTGTGAGTCTGTTTCTGAGTCTTCTATTCTGCTCCATTGGTCTATGTATCTATTTTTGTGCCAATACCATGCTGTTTTTATTACTGTGGTTTTGTAGTAGAGTTTGAAGTCAGGTATTGTGATGCCTCCTGCATGATTTTTATTGCTAAGAACTACCTTGGCTATCCTGGGCTTTTTGTTTTTCCAGATGAATTTAAGGACTGATTTTTCTATGTCTGTGAGGAGTGTCCTTGGTAATTTCATGGGTATTGCATTGTACTTGGTAATTTAGATTAAAAAATAACTGAAGCTGAATCCATTGTGCATGTTGTTACTGTGAATTCACCCTGTTTATTTTCTATTTTTGGTACTACTGATTCCAATCCTTCTTTGGAGATAAAACCTTTTTACTCCTAAGTTATATACAGTAAATGTATGAACTTACTAAAATAAAAAAGTTTGAATTAGATATTTATTTTATTTTTACATGCCTTTACCAGTGTAGTCTATCAAAGGAATATCATGGTTCACTTTTTTAGCATTCCGGATACAGAATTCTTCGCTTTAAATCTTGTAGAAAATATAATAAGAAAATGAAATATTTCTACTGTTAAAATATAAACTAAGCTACAATAAAATGTTAGTGGCTTACAATATCAAACCCAAAATTGAAAGTGTGAGAAGACTTTATTTTTAATACTTTTATTAGTTCATTATAGTTACACATCATAATATAGTTTATAGATATAGTGACATACATGCACACAGCACTTGGTTGGCTTTCTTGTGGTTCCTTGCTCACTCTTCCCTTCCCAATACAGGATATTGAGATTGATTGACATTGGTATCCTCACATATGTACCTAATGTCAATGAAAATGGTTTCTTCATAGATCCTTTCTCTCTTCCCCTTTCCCCTAGACCACATCACTGGTTCCACTCAAATTTCTCTTCCATTATCTGAAGTCCCTCTTGTATCCCAATTATTTTCTAGCTTCCACATATGAGAAAAAGAACAAAAACAAAAATATGACCCTTCACTTTTTGTGACTGGCTAACTCACCTAACACAATGTTCTCTAGGTCCACCCATTTTTCTGCAAATGACATTACTTTGTTCTTTTTTGATTGCTGAGTAGAATTCCATTGTGTGTATATCTCATAATTTTGTAATCTATTCATCTGTTGATGGGGATATAGGTTGATTCCATAATATGGCTATTATGAATTGTGCTGCTGTAAACATGAATATGCATATATTACTATAATATTCAGATTTCAATCTCTTTGGAAATATACCAAGAGTGGTATAGCTGGATCATATAGAGGATCATGAGAAGGCTTTTAAGGGTAAATGTCCAAGTGAGGCAAAGGAAATATTTGATTATATACAATTATGTAGCTTCCTGTTCTCATTGGAATGTCCCTGTTTACACAAATTATCTTAGTTAGCAGCCTTTGATTTATTTAAGTTTTAGGTGCTTTTTTCTTTAAAAGTGACATTTGAAATAAATAGTCTATCATATGCATTAAGGTGTTTCCCTCTTCCCCCTCCCATGTCTCTCAGTTAGGTCTCCTTCTTTATTCATCTAATGTTTCTCCTTTGAATGGAATATCTCCTATGTGGAAAATGGAGTCCCATTTTCTCCCTAGCCTCCACATATTAGGGAGAACATCCAACTTTTCACTTTTTGTGACTGACTAGTCTCACAGCGTAATGTTCTCCAGTTCCATCAATTTCCCTGCAAATGACATAATTTTGTCCTTCTTTATGGCTGAGTAAAATTCAATTGTGTACACATATTCCATAGTTTTGTAATTCATTATTGTGTTGATGGACATCTTGGCTGGTTCCATAATTTGGCAATTGTGTAATTGTGCAGCCATAAACAAGTAGTTTGGTTTTCATTCTTTTGGTTAGATACCCAGAAGTGGTATTGCTGAATGGTATGGTAGGTTTATTCCCATTCTTCTGAGGATCTTCCAGACTGTTTTCCAAAGTGGTTGCAATTATAGCAGCAATGTATTAGGGTTCCCACTTCTCCACACCATCACGAGCATTTGTTGTTGTTTGTGTTTATAATGATAAGCATTCTAATTGGGGTCAGGTGAAAACTCAGCGTAGTTTTAATTTTCATCTTTGATTGCTAGTCATTCACAAACATATCAAAGTCAACCACTTAAGCCGAACATGAGAAGGAGGGAAGGAGGAGGGAATGATTGGAAATTGGGGAAGGGCTAAATGAGTGATGTATATATATTTGCTCTATCACTCTATACCTCATTAATGTGTATAATTGCATGCACCAATAAATTAAAAAGAAATATACACACTCATAATTTCAATATGAACAAAACAGAAAAAAAAAAAAAAGAAATAGCCCCAACTGAGCTTCACTTATGTTTGCAAATAAAACAAGGTGAAAGTGACTTTCAAGGCCTAGCTGGCTTTGTCTGTTCAGGAACTTTTAAGGCCTATCCTCCATTTAATTTCACTTTTATCTGTACTAAATAATGGAATATTGCAAATTAGAAACATATAATACAAAAAATAATAATGAAGTCTAGTTATGAGACAAACTGCTTTTAAAGCTGACTTTCATTTCATCTGCAAGTAATCACCATGCAGTACCTCTACTTATCATCTAAAGCAAAAGCCCAAACATCCTTAAAATGAACTAAAGGAGGGAGTGAGGAAGAGAAAATATTAGGCATGGGAGAATAAAGAGGAACTGGACAAAGTCATCTTTTGCATCTCGACTTTCTACAACTTTCTGAGTTGTTTTTCCATAACACCCAATTAACTGATTTGGGCCATGCTCTTCAGGAAAAAAAACACACTGGAAGACAATCTACATTCATAAATGAGACTAATAAAATTTAAGGAAAAGCTGGACATGGTGCTGCACACCTGTCCCCGTTCTTAGGAGGTTGAGACAGAAGGATCACAGGTTCAAGGAGAGGCTCAGCAAGTAACCAAGACCCTGAGCCATTTAGCAAGACTCTCTTTCAAAATAAAAGTAATAAGGGGTGGAGGTATAGCTCAAAGTTAGAGTACCATGGGTTCAAATCCCAGTGCCACAAAGAAAAACAAGTTATAAAAAAGGAAACAAAATAAAGGATTGAGATTCAGCATTGTTTTTCTAAATCCAAAAGATGAGTAGGATCTCATGCCCATATCCAAAGGATTAATAAAGTCCATCCATGAATCTTAAACTGGTTTGGCTCAAAAGTATAAATGACTAGGACTAATTGAATAATCTGATGGAATTTATTCTGACAGGATATTTTTGCAACAGATATGCTCTAAGAGGGGTAATTTTGCTGAGGATGGTGGAGACATAGTCCTACTTTCATGCAGGGATGGTACTGTGGGAAGGAGCTACAAATTAAACAACATCCTTGAGAAATGTGGCCAGTGTCCCTAGAATCACATCTGACACAGTAGAAAGCTACATGCTTGTTATAGGGCCTGTCTCTGAAAGACTCACAACACATTGCCTGAAATTATAGGAGCTCACACAGCAGCATTAATCAGTGGCAAAGAAAGTAACAGCATTGATGACATCCCCTGCCATCACACAGGCCCCTACGGAGGCCTTTCTATCATTGTGTGAGCCTGGGCCCTCTGGTTTTGATATCTAAAACAAAACCGAATCAATCTCTAATATTCTCCTTGCTGCAAACTCATTTAGCTTTATAGCTAGGGATAAATGATTTTTTGTATTACCAATGAAATATTTCAATATTTCTGGTTTGCCAATACTTGCCAAACAAAAAGCTCTTCACATCTAGCTAAATATATTTAAAATACATTAAAATATAATGAAATAAATTATACTTATGACATGTATGAAATATTTCCATCTGTAACTCTGCCAGAGTAAAAAATCTTACAGTGATATAAATTATATGTCTAAACAGGAAAACATTTTGAAGACTTCACTATTAAAGAAGTGCAGTTAAGGAGATACTCATGCTCTCTAATCAGAATAAAAATTTACGTTGTGTAGACTCCCACCATGGTATGGGATGAAATACATTTAGAGGCATCTACTCCAGTTTTCCACCTCATGTCAAATCCCCTAACAACCTGCCGGGCTGGTGCTTCTCTGGGTTATGCTGGATGCAGAAAATATTATGGCCGCAGGTTCTGCCTCCCCAGAGGCAGTCGAAGATGTGTTTGGATAGCTGTGAGTGGTGGTAAAATCTTCTTTGCATTTAGCTAAAATTATGCTCCCTGGAGTTTCCACTTCTTCATTCTAGTTTTAAACTGCAGGGCTATAAGAAACAAATCAAAGAACTCTTGTACATGAAAGCTCTTGGTGTATTTAAGAGGAGCTCTCAAATTCCCCTCGAGTCTTCTATTCCACAGATTCAATATCCACGATTCCTTTAAGGAGGCTACATCTGTCATGCCGTTGATTCCTTCACAATCCAGACCTCCTCAGCTCTGAATGCCTTCCACTTTGTCAATATCTCTCTTCAATTCTGCTGCTTAGGACTGAGCAAAGCAAAATTCCACCAAATGACAGGAGAGCTATCACTTTCCTTGTTTTGTTCTTCCATCACTTTTCTCTTTCTGTACATCCATCAATATAATAAAAATGACAACAACTTTTCTTGCCAGTAGGATTTAAAATGACTCCTGTTATTTACACTGCTCACTGTTGGCTAGTATTGAGTTTGCTTTTCATATGCAGTTAAGACTTTTTTTTCTTTTTTAACCAGTACCATTTTTCCTCCTCTGTATTTCTCTAGTTACTCTGTTAAATTCTTTTTTAATTATTATTATTCATGCAATGTAAGCATATATCTTTGTTAGGTACAAATTGATAACATATGTGCCCATATTTTTTCTCGTTTTTCTCATCAAAAATCTTCATATTAAAACCAGCTAAGTTTCATCGTGTATGTGTAATTCATTTCTTTGGCTTTTCAAGATTCTTTTCTGATTTGACTTTGCAAATTGCGACTTCTCTCACATTTCAGAATTATTAGACTATAGAATATATTATTCTAATCTCAGACATCAATATTTTCACTTGGTCAAGGCCAAATCAAAATTATAATTTCTCTAAGGTTTATTTTTCTCAGATTAACTGGAAAACTTAATTATCTCAGTCATCTTACATTTATCTTGTCCCCTTTCCTGCTGCCTAAATACCTAGGTAAAAAAACAAATATATATATATATATATATATATATATATATATATATATATATACACACACACATATATATATACATACACATACACACATATAACATACACACACATATATATGTATATATTACATAATACATATACAAATATGTATAAACATACACTCTTGTACTAGTAGTTTCATGTTACGATATGTTTGAGTTTCTGTTGTGTGTCATGTATCTGGCAAAGTGAGAATGTCCTGAACATCTATTTTAAACAAGTGAGTTAATGAAATTACTTACACACAAAATGCATTGATATGGAAAAAGCTGCATAAATAAGTTCTCAAATGGGGGTGCTTTAGGATTAGCTTCCTCACAAAACATTTGAACAAGTTGATAAAATAAGCAGATAAAAAACTAAAGTAATTTATCTTAAAAATTTACAAAAATAAATACTTTAGTGTGAAATTTAAATCTAAATAAATAAATAAGAAAACAAACCCACATATGTTGTTACCTAATCTAGATATAGTTGAATTTTTAGGAATTTTTTGAACTGTCTCTAAAAATAGTTCTTTAGATTATTTCAATTATGATGATACCTTTTATCAAAGCATAAAAGGAAAGGATAATTTTAAGTCAACCAAATGAACAACATAAGCAGCGGTTCTAGAAAAGCCAATTGGCATTAAAAAGAGTTACTGGTTTACACAAAATCCTCCTTTCATTTTGTCTCCCTGAAAGATCCAACATAGAAGGATTCACATCTTCATATGTGGCCAATCTAGACATAAAGTCGATTAAAATGTTTTTTTGTATGCTGTTCAAAACTCTGCTTTATGAGCCAGAAATTCATGGGAAATAGTGCTTATTTTGGTCATTTGGCACCATTCTCCTCGGTTATTTGAAAACCAGAAAATAGCAAGCTTTGAGACAAAAAAAAAATTCTATGACTGCAAAGCGCTATATTGAACAGAACTTTAAAAAATTCACAATTCACACAGGACTTCATCTTTTATTTTAGATAAGTTTCTGCATCTCTATCACTGTGCAGAAATAAAACACAAAATATTGTTAATATTCATAATCTTCTTGCCAATCAAGTATATATATACATATATGCATGTATATATGTACATATATATATATATATATATATATATATATATATATATATATATATGTACATATATACATGCATATAAATGTATGTACCATTAAGGGTAGGTCTGAAAGCTGACAATATTTTTAATACTAATCATCATCTTATCAATACCTGAAATTGGAAAACGCCATTGTCTAAAAGTCATAAAATAAGAGGAAGGAAATGCATTTTTCCTTGACTGTTACTTAACATTACAATGGTTATATCTCTGACCTTTAACCAAACCTATTGTGTGCCAGTATTTTAGGTTCAATCATTCTTTTTATGTTGAATTAAATAATTTACTTTCTGGAATATAGGGCCCTGCTGATCTTAAACTGTTACTTATGGGTAGTAGTTAAAATGTTTGTTGAACAGCACTTCTACGTGCAAATCTATGTCTGTGAGAATGTCCACTAGCCTCATCTACAATGAAATTTCTGGCTCTAGGGCATGCTGAGGGAGCTTTGGAGGCCTCTAAGACTGCATTGCATTTGTGAGCGGTAGGGAACCACTCAAACAAAACTTATGCTTGTTGTAAAGATTTTTCAATATATATTAACACACACTAGTTACATGCGATGTCAATGCTTGCTTTGAGAAATCATGACTCAGTATAGTACAACTCGTATTGCCAGACATTGGATATTGTGCAGATTCTTCTTAAAACAGTAATTCATATTATTTGTGCTTATTCGAGTACTAGTATGCAATTGTTAAAGAATCAGAGATTATACCTTTAGATATCATTAACTTCAACTTATTCATTTTATAAACAATCTGCAGCTAGAGAGATTTGTTTAGGTAGTCATGTAATCCAAATTGTACATCGAGAATCCTATCTTCCACATATTTGAACTTTGGCATGTTAATTCCTTCTGCAAGCTAAGAAAGATTTAATTACATTCAAATTTGACTTAAAGAGTTAAATAGCATTAACTAAATCTTAAGCTGTATTTTCAAATGTGCTCTATTTTATCAGCCTGAAGCCTCCCTCTGCACAGTGTTTTGTTCAGTTATTAATTTTCTGTCTCTCATTGACAGTCAAATCTATACTTCATTGCCTGCTTTTTGAATGACAATTATCACCTTTTTTTTTTTTCCTTAGCCAACTAGCATAGTGTAAGCTTTATCAGTAGGATGCTCAAAGGACTTTTGTAAAGAGAGCCTTCCTTCAGTGGTCTAAGATACTCCTTTTGGCAGCCTCCTGATCATAGGGCATCCCTGGAGTGTGAAATGTGGGTGACTTCTCCAGGGCCAGGTGCCCAGCACACAGAACTTCTCCAGCACTTGGCTCCTGCAATTCACAGAAGTCAATGTCCAGAGCCAGCAGATGAGCTCTGCAGCCCTTGTGCCTGGGTTGTATTATAGAGGGCTTCTTCCTATGAAACATTTTTCTAGTGAACAGCTTTCCTTAATACTCTAGAGGGCAGAATTCTAGCAAATTCCACCATTGTAGCACTTCGGCTACTTCTTTGCCATTCAACAAAGGCTATACTTTCCCTAACAGGGTCTCACTCTCAACACCAGGAGAGAAGTCATCAAGACCATACTCAAATGTCTTATTGATGTTGTAAGGGTAGTGACTTAATTGTAAATTTCATTTCTCTATTTTTAAAGTTGTTTTTGCTTCTCATTAACTAGTCCTCAGCAATCCAATGCCTTCTTATAGTTAATAGTTTCTTATATTAATTTTTCTTCACTTTGCTGTGTCATTTTTGTCTTCTTATTAGACTCTGACTGATTACTATTCTGCTTTCCTGGAATGTTTTTACTATGCCTTCATTTTCCTATGTAATTTATGCACACTTTTCTTAATTCAGCTCAAATATCACATCCTCAGCAAAGCATTCTGAAACTTACCTTGAAATGAACTCAGATTGTCCTACATTCTTCTCAGTGTATCACACACTTTTACTTCATAGCATACACTCTAATTATAATTGTATATATTTCTGTGACTATTTGATCAATGTATGTCTGCTACATACCTCAAAGTTATGTGCGAGAAGGGACAATATCTCCATCTCTTTTTGTCAATTTTTATCTAAACTCTTGTATCAGGTCTAACACAAAGAAGTACCCTATAAATATTATACTTTAAATGTATGTTTAGATTGAATGGCAATGGTTTAGAAGACCATTAGAGGCCTGGGGGGGGGTTCCAAGTACCTTTTAGAAAATGGCTGACTCTAATGATTATGAATTCCAAGAACAATAAAATAAAATGTCAGTTAAGGTCATTAAAAACAAAGTTTCCTGGCAGCGTGACCAGTGGAATAGTGTTCTGCCTGTCTGAACTAGTCTTATCTTGCTACAACTTCCACATCATCCCTAGATTCCCAAATCTCCCAGATCTCTCTGTTTCATTTTTGCATCATTTTTCATCATTCTGCTGCCAACTCCCAAAATAACGTGCAAGCTCCTCAGTATTCTAAAATGTATCTCAGTCTGCAAGCACATTTAATGATAGTTCTTTATTTGATTAGTGAGAGGGATAATGAATAATCACATAATCTCTATCTGATTTTTGTAAACCCAGAAATGACTTACTTGTATCTCCTGTCCTGATTTCACCGTATTTTTAATTACTCTCCCTGTTGAGCACTGGGTTTCTTTTGCCCTACATCTTTATAAGATTCCTGGTTTGTTTACCAACCATTCTTTTTTACTCTCCTAAGACTTATTTATATTTAATAAGTGATGCTTTTCTGTTCTCAGTTTTCTATAAACTTTCAAGAAACCTGTGTTCAATGCCTACTGTCTTTGTAGTTACTATTTTATGTTTATGAATTCCCAAAACTATTTAACTTTGTAAGTTAACATACTACTATGGTTTGTGTATAGAATATCCCCTGGAAAAATCATGTGTTGCCAATGCAAAAAAAAAAAAAGTTTAGAGGTGAAATTATTGAATCATGATGGTACTAATCTCATCAATAGATATATGCATTAATGGAGGAATGGATTTAATGGGTGGTAAGGTATATGGGTAGGATGTGGCTGGAGGACGTAGGTAATTGAGAGAGGGGGTGGAAGAAGGAGATGACCTTGAGAAGTATATATATCCTTTGCCCCCCCAACTTGCTTACTCTCTCTGCTTCCCTCAACCATGCCCTGAGCTCTGCCGAGGTGATCTGGTCTAATATGGACTGGAACCTCTGAGACCTCCAGAATTGTAATCAACTAAATCTCCCTTCTACCTTGTGGTTGTCAGGTATTTGGGTCAGAGCAGTGAGAATGCTGACTGCAATGCATTTATTTTATTATTTCCTCTAGAATTCAAATATGAGCTAAACATTTTTAAATCAATAAAGTCACATTTTATAACAACTATTCCAACAATCTAATTCAGGGAGGACTCACAGAGTTATACATAGTATAATTCCACATAGTCTGTGGGTTTTGGAAGCTCATGTGCTTTGCTCATTTTGTAATAGAACTTGTTATTGTTTTCTTCTAGAATTATATATATATATATATATATATATATATATATATATATATATATATATATATATTATAGATACTGGTCCTTTTGAATAGATAGCTTGCAAATATTTTCCACGTATTATTTTTTAAAATTTTCTTCATGAGTTCACTCATGATATTTTAAACATTTTTCATTTGTTTTAAGAAAAAAAATCACTTGCTTTTTTGACCCATGTTTATGATGTTTGTTTTGATAGCCTGTGAGATACTGAAAACATCTGATTCCACTCAGTATTGGTATCACTTGATTCTCTTTTCTCATGCAAGTTGTACTTTTTCTGGTTCTTGGCACGACATTTTGTCTATTATATTTGGAAATTCTAGGTCCTAATTAAATCTTTCATTTTATCAGGCATCCATTCTGTTAAGTTTAAAAAATAGTTCCTAGCCTACTTTTATGCTTCCCGAGATAATGTAGTTTTTAGAGTTGAGGTGATAATCCTTTTTATTTCCTTTTTTTATAAAGTACCAGTGGGCTCTTGCTGGTCCCTACTTGTGATCAGACTAAGTTTTTCTCTAGGCCTGAAGCATAGTGCTTAAGTTGGGAAACAGGGCATTTCCAGGTGGAAAAAGGAGTCTGGTGCTCACAATCTCATAGATGACTATGGATTGTGATGAAAACCCGTTTGCCAGTTTTGCTCAGTCACCCAGTAGTTCTTGGTAAAGAGTAAATCTCTAACCTATGGGCTTCCATGGGCAGTACACTTGTAGTGGTGGAATTCTCTCAGTGCCTGTAGACCACTAGGGTGTGTGTGTGTGTGTGTGTGTGTGTGTGTGTGTGTGTGTGTGTGTGTGTATGCACATTGGCTTGCATTTGTCAGCTGTCTACTTACCTTCCTGGGGTTGATGCATTCAATGTTGACATTGCAGGGACTCCTGCTGAACATGGGAGAGGAAGCCTACTTGGTTCTTTCTGTTGCTAAGATGGAGATGAGAAAATACTGGTGCTTGGTCTCCTTGCTCTCTTGGGTGGGGCTAGAAATCTGTTGCTTTGTTGTTCTTCATGTTCTTCAATGACTAACCACTGTCTACTGTTCAGAGTTCTTACTTATTGTTATTGTTCTTGTTGTTGTTGTTTTCCTTGTTACATTACTTCAATGTTTATAGTTGTAAATAGTGGAGGGGGGAATTAAGAGAGAAACAGCAGTACTATACTATCTTAGCTGGACAATAAAATTATTTTATCTTAATTTAAATTATACTAGGAACTCCAAAAAAAAAAAAGACTACAGCTTCAAGTAGTATTCTTTTTTTTTTTTTTTACTGGGGATTGAACTCAGGGGCATTCTACCTATACCCCCAGCCCTATTTTTTATTCTTTATTTTGAAACAGGGTCTCACTAAGTTGCAGAGTGCCTCACTAGGTATGAGGCTGGCTGTGAAGTCGGATCCTCCGGTCTCAGCCTCCCAAATGCTGGGATTACAAGCGTGCGCCACCACGCCGGGCTCAAGTAGTATTCTTTAAAGTGAAAATGATCCTTACATAACATGTTGGTGTTATAATAACATAAATTAATACTTTAATGTTAATTATATGCCAGGTATGCACACCCACAATCCCAGTACTTGGTAGGCTGAGGTAATAGAATAGCTGGTTTGAGGCCAGCCTCTCCAATTTAGTGAGACCTTTAGCAATTTAAAAAGACTGTTTCAAAATATTTTAAGAAAAGGGCTAAAGATATAAGTTTGGAGGTCGGTTACCTGAGTTCATTCCTCAGGTAAAAAAAAAAAAAAACTTGTTGATTATACTTGATTATCTTATTCTTCTAATTACAATTCAGTTCTCATTACTGTTGTATTCTATAATTATTATAGCCAATATATTATCAAAGATATATGAATAATCCCAAGAATTCTGGAACTTTTGGCAAAATGTGGTTATAAAATATGAGTAATCTATTAAAGTACAGAAAAAAGAAGTATAACTTAATAATAATATAATAAAAGCACATAACATAATCATATAATTATCTATTGACTATGTAACCAATATCAAAAGTAGCATAAATTAAAAGGGAATTTCCAAAATATTTTAATATTTTAACAATCTAGAGGGAAATTGTTCTCAGAAAATAAATCAGATAAATTAAAATTGCAATATCAGAAAAATGTTTTACAAATGAAGCTAGATTATGAAAAAGTCAATAAATATTACTAAATGTATTGCTTTCTTTAAAATTTTTAATTTAAGAAATGTTTACTGAAAATACTACAAATTTATATGAGTAAAAAAATTAATTGACTTTGATATGTTTGTGAAAGTACATCAAGTGTATTAGGTTGTTCCCCCCTCCCACATCACCTTCAGTTAAGTCAACTTCTTTGTTCATCAACCTGAGAAGGAGGGAGGGTGAGGGATTGGGGAGGAAATTGGTGAAGGGTTAAATGAGAAATGTGTGCATGTATGCCTTTACCAGCTTGTACCTACAAAGATGTATAATTACAATCCACCAATTAATAACAATAAAAATATAAAGTTAAAAAAATTGAGAAGTTTTATCTCTGACCTTAAGGAACTCAAATTCAATATAAAATAGGTTAATAATAGTTCACAATCCCACTGTTGAAAAATAACAGTATTTGTTCAAGAACATATTTTGAAACCTTTAGGTATTGAACAAAAAACCCTGATTATCTAGTGTGGAAAGGAAATTGAAAGAAAAACATAGGTATATTGCTCTGTACAAAGTAGAAAAATACTTGAGAATAGAAACAGCTGTAAGGGGGAATGAGTACAGAGCAGACCTCATGGAGAAAGCAAAAGTGAGAAAAAAAAGAGTTTGAGAACTGTAATATTAATACTCAAACTATTAATACTGATGTGATGTAAGCCTATTCTTTTGTCCTGTTCTGAAAGTTTACTTACCTTGTAACTTTTTAGGGAAAACGAAATCATCTACATAATGTTTATTGCATAATGATAACATAAAAGCAACATATATGGATCATCAAGATGATCTACACACACACACACACACACACACACTTTTGAAAACTAATGGTCTTAGCTGAGATAAGAAAAAAAAAATCATTACTGTCCCTTTTCTCCTGTAATTTCTTGTGGGAGTGAAAAATATACTCCTGTTTTGGTTGTTTGTTTGTTTGTTTGGTTGGTTGGTTGGTCATTTGGCTGATTTTTACATCATTTTGAGTTTGAGTCAATTGTATTTGTCTCTCAATAGACAAATTGCTCTTCAATACCTGTTAAAACCTACTGAAATGGAATGGGGTCCAGGATTAATGGACCACGACAGATGACCCCACATTTGTTTGGAAAAGTGAAAGAAGTCTTCATAGATAATACCACAGCTGAAAGTTGAAGAGGAAATTGAAATTGACAAATAGATATGACTGTATGAAGTGCCAAAAAAAAAGAAAGAAAGAAATGCTTTGCAGGTCAGACCCTTGCATGATTCAAATAAAACTTTCAACTAAAAATTATAATGAGGGACTCTAGATGAAGAAGGAGAATCCTTAGGTGAACAAAGAATTTGACTTAATGGAAGATGATGGGGAGAGGGGGTACACTCTAATAAGCATGATATACTTTCATGAATACATCAGTCAATCACTAAACTGACCTTGAGAAGGAGGGAGGAGGAGGGAGTGGGACAGGAATTGGGGAAGGGTTAAATGAGAAATGTGTGCATGTATGCCTTTACCTATACTAGCTTGTACCTAAGAAAGATGTGTGATTACAATGCACTAATTAAAAAGTAAATTAAAAAAATTATAAAACATCAGAAACTTTTAATGAGATAAATGATATGCTTAATTTTTGCTGTTAGAAGAGTAACATACATACATGGAGTAAATTTGAGGATTAAATAATATCAGCATAAAATAAAGATAGCCTACCACAAAAACAACAACAAAAAATCCCATTTGATTAATGATAAAGTCGAAACCAGAGTAGAATAAGGTAACAGTGGTAGAAATAACCAGGAATTGATGTATCCAGAAATTTTTACAGAGTAGAAGCAACATGAATAGATAAAATACGAACCATGAGTGATCTGAGAGCCATATTGGAAAATGTTGATTGTTTTCACCTATTTCTAAAATATATAACAAAATATAACCTTTTGGTAAGAAGAATGAAAAGATGAATTTGGCTTAAGAACTCTGTAGAAGATATAGATATTCAGTAGAAAATTGATTCAGTAATTGAAAGGGAAACTATGGTAGCAAAAAGAAGTGATTATTGATTTTGTGTTAAATAAAGCTCACAGTATGAATGAGATAAAAAAATAGTTTGTAAAGTGAAATGAGAGACAGAAAAAGACCAACCTTTACAGCACAACAAATACAATTAGAGAATAGATACACGAAGTATCTCCTGGGCCAGAGATTTAGAAGAGACCAAGAAATAAGGTAAGAGTCAGGAGAGGAAAGAACAAAGAAAAGTGTGCCAAGAATTTAAAAAAAAAAAAAAACTTGATCAACTGTATCAGAATCTGCATAAAATGTAAGTAAGATGAGGCTGAAGTGTACCCTTTAGACTTATCAGATGTAAAAATACTAATGACTTTATCTAAAGTATTCTCAGTGTGATATTGAGGACTGGTTCTATGAAGAAATGCACTGGGAAATCAATGCATAGTGAGAAAGTAATGAAGGTAGCTAGTAGATTTCCTGAAGAGCATGTCTAAATATAAGAAAAACTATTTTGTTGTTTATTTGTCTTGTGTTCCTTGGGATTCAACCCAGAGGTATTATACCTCTGAGCTACTCCATAACCCTCCCATTTTTTTTTGTTTGTTTTGTTTTTTGTTTTTGAAACAGGGTTTCACTAGGTTGCTGAAAGTCTTGCTAAGTTGCTGAGGCTGGTCTCAAACCTGTGATCCTCCTGTCTGAGTCTCCCAAGTACTGGGGTTACAGGCATGTGCCACCAAGCCCAGAAAGGGATACATTTTTTGAAAAGTGAAGGAAGAAATACCATCCTGTTTTTTGCTAGATGGAATCAATTTAAAGTCAGAGAGAAAGAGAAACTGAGAAAAGAGGGAAGAGAAGAAAAAAAGAGAACAGAGTGATAGACAGGGAAGAGAGAGGAAAGGAGAAAAGTTGAAGATATAGGGAAGAAATAAGATATATAATGTAGCATGGTATTAAGAAATGGAAACAGGTGAGCCCATCACACAGTTAATGGTAAGCATCAAGTATTAAACTGGACACTTCCCTTTGTAAAAAGGAGGGAAGAAAAGAAAAAAAGGAAGAAGGAAGGAAGGAAAGAAGGAAGGAAGGGAGGGAGGGAGGGAAAAAGAAAGACAAAAAAGGGGTATGGACACATATGTGCACATAAAATAGATATCTATGAATTTAGGTTTGATCTGTCTACACTCGAGTCTCAAATTTTACTTTGAAAGAAGAATAGAAGCAGTCTCTTAAAGATGAGGAGGTCAACAATTATTCACTTTGAGAAAGGTGATCAAATTTTAAAATAGTCATACAAGTGGAAAATACATCTGACAAGAGTGATATCATAGAGTTTTCCACACAAAACTAAAATTGAACATCACAAATTTGAAATGGCAGAAATCTATAAAAGTATACATTTTTTTTTAAATTCCCCTCTGCATTCAGAACATGGGAATAGGAGTGGAAAATGCATCTGGCAAAAATTAACACACAGGCAGGCTTTGTATACTTTGTATTTTTAAAGAATAGGGGGCTTAGGAGGTGAACAGTGTTTTTGAAACCACGCCATAAACTTTTGGTGGTTTGTAAAAAAAAACAATAGTAGGCATAAAGTCTAATATTTATTAAAGAAAAAGTCACTCAAAGTATATTGATCAGGGTGGGGACTAAAGTGTTCATGTGATGGACAAGACATTTCCTAATATTTGAAGGATCTGGGCAAAAATACCAATTGGGGACCATAATATAATATAACATAATATGTAATATAATATAACATAATATAATATATAATTAATTATTAAACACCGTAGTCGATGCTACCTTGGCAATGTGTCTTTAAAAACCCGAAAGATGGCAGTCTCACCCCAGTAAGTGGTGGCTCAGGCAGAGCCGCTACTTGGGCCCTGTCTGATCTCCATTCTTCCATTTCCAGGCCCAGATTCATGCCAGACTGAGCGGCACTGGACACACATATATGTTGGATTCTCAAGTCTTTGAATCCTATGTCCAATTACATCCTTCACAAACAACATGTGAGGCCCCTGGAGACAACAGAGTTTTGGATAAACCATGCAAGTCCTGGAGACAGAAGCCAGGCCATTTAGAAAGAGAAATTCAGTTTCTTGTGACTTAAAACAAACTATGAGAAGGAGGTGCCTGGCTTCAGCAGGGTAATTTTACTGGACTTCACAAACTCCTCAGCCCAGTATAAGGAGTATAGACAAATGAGTCCCACAGAGTTCATCAAAAATGATCCTCTTTCCTAGGACCAAGTGTAATGTTGGTAAGCTTGGAATCAAGATTATTAGTGATACCTTCATACATATACATACTATTATTTGAACTTTTTCCTTCCTCATTATGCTCTTTTCTTCTTCTACCTCTCATCTTCCCAACCTCGTCTCACTATTCTACTTGGCTCTCTCTTCATTGATATGAAGTCCCTTATTTGTTTCCTATTTTATCTCTACCTTCTGAATATGAGAGAAAAACATAGGACATTTGACTTTTTGAGACTGGTTGGTCTCAGCATAATATTCTGTAGTTCCATCCATTTCTGAATGGTAATACACCAAATGATATGTACATGTATACTTATATCACTTTGAATCTTATTTGACATATAATTATAAGACACTAATAAAGGTATAAAGAAAAGTTTACTAGTGATTCCAGAGAAGGATATTGGAATAGAAAATTCAATAGACTGGATATATGTTGGTACAGAAAGAGGAGTATATGTAATGTGTGGTCAAGGGACTGCTTTATTGAAAGGAATACACAATCAAAACAAACAAAAGAAGTAGGTAAAGTTGCTCAGAAACTTGTGTGAGGTGAGGTCTCTAAATGGACCAACTGTCAGACCTTCATATTCAGAATTTGGAGGTTAAAGAGACTAGTGAGGAAGAAACCACGGACTGGCAGATGTGAAAAATATCAAGCTTAGGTGGAGGGCGGTGATGAACCAGAGAGAAGAAATAGACAAATCGCGAAGAATTATTCACAGAAGTAATTTGGGTGAGAATCTTTGCAGGTGATTGAGATAGAGGAGCTGTACTATATTGAGTTCTGTCATGAGCAAGACAAGGAAAATAGGCATTTGTTATTCCACAGAGAAGAGGTTAGTCCAGTGAGGGTAAAATACTGGAGGCAAAGGGAATGAAGCAATAATAAAGTAGGACATTACTAACACACTGTGGAAGCAGCTAGAACTATCTTCTTCACTTCCATCAGCAATGCTATACACAGTAACCTATGAAAAACTAGTTATATCCTCATCCCAGGTTTCCATTGACCTTACTAGAAAAGCCAGCACCTTTTCAAGGCTTATGAAATATCAGTAATGCTTTGGCTCCAACTTACATTTCTTGTCTCACTGGTCATAAACACTTCCATACACTAATATATGTATATAATACTAATATACATAATATACATCTCCCATTGTTAGCTTATATTTACCTCGATATAACTTAGTACTATTTACTGAAATTTGTTTGATTTATTTTGTATTTCATCCTTACTCAAAACCATAGATATTCAACAGAAATGTAATTCACGTCATAAGTGTGAGACACATCTTTAACTTGAACAAAGTAAAACAAATTAATATAATACCTAATTATATTATTAGTCAAAAATGAAGGGGAAGTAACTTATAATGAGATATGTCTTCCAATATGTGAATATTAGGACAAGTCTGCATATGTGAAAACAATAATAAGGGTACTGATTTTACTTCTCTATGTAGGATCATGGTCAACTCAGCAGCTACAAATAAGAATCACTACAGCTGTGTCCAATTAGTTGTTCAAATGCCATAAATGGCATTATAGTTTGTGGTAGATTTTTCAAAATGGTGGAACAACTCTTAGAAAGCTCCAAATTAAAAAAAAAATTCCACATAATTCTATTCTTAGAAAGTCACATTTATATTGAAATATACATGATATATACTGTACATGTAAAAGAGTTGAAGTCTATGATGAGATGCTTTTTTTTTTTTTCGGTACTGGGGATTGAACTCAGGGGCACTCTACCTCCGAGCTATACCCCCAGCCCTATTTTTTATTCTTTATTTTGAAACCGAGTCTCACTAAGTTTCGGAGTGCCTCACTAGGTAGCTGAGGCTGGCCGCGAACCCGGATCCTCCGGTCTCAGCCTCCCAAATGCTGGGATTACAAGCGTGCGCCACCACGCCCGGCTATGATGAGATGCTTTTAAAAAGTTTTATCAACAGGCAGAATATTTGAAAATTATACAGAACTAAGAAAAATTATTTCCTCTCTGCAACACCATATTTGTTTTGCAGGATGTTCAATATACCCAAGACACTGCCCTCAACAATGCTGGTAGTCCAAATCCCTCCTCAATCTATGTAATAAATAAATATACTACTAAAAATTCCAGAAGGTTCAGTACAATATTCAACCACTAATTAAAGGATGAATAGGAGAACAAATCCTTCAAAGAGGTTTTCATTTATTTATATTTTTGGTTTTGGGGGTTGAACTCAGAGGCATTCTACCTCTAAGATACACTAACAAACTTTTTTTAAATAATCAAATTTTGATACACGGTCTCACTAAGTTGCTGAGGGTCTTTAGGAGATCACTGAAACTGGAAAGACGATTTGTTACTCCTGGTTCCAAGAGTTT
This sequence comes from Graphiurus murinus, assembly GCA_004027655.1. Taxonomy (NCBI): domain Eukaryota; kingdom Metazoa; phylum Chordata; class Mammalia; order Rodentia; family Gliridae; genus Graphiurus; species Graphiurus murinus. Next base: position 10,379 of record PVLC010020592.1, on the reverse strand, counting down.
AGGCACAGTGTCCTCTGTAGAACTACAGAGAAAGCACCAGGGTTGATGAGGAGGTAATTTGAGTGGGAGAAAGTGTAGTGAGGAGGTAATAGGAGTGGGAGAAGGTATAGGCAAGAGCATTTATTGTGTTTTCTCTGGGAAGGAATAAGAGAGGGAATGTGTTATGGTTCAAAAGTAAAGTGTCTCTCCGGGCTCATGTTCCGGGGGCAGCCATGCACTTGGGTCTCTAGGGGTGCTGCCTTAGAGACTCTATGTCCTTTGCCCACCCCTTTGTTCTCTCTGCTTCCTGTCAACATGTCTTAAGGACCTATAGCCTCAGAACCTTCCTGGCATCTTGTGTAAATGAACTTTATCTATGGACTGAAATCTCCAAACACATAAGCAGATAAATCTTTCTTCCTCTAAGTTTTGTATGTCAGGTGTTGGATCATAGCAGTGTGAAGACCAACTGAAATGGAGGGCAAACTTGGTCAGTATCAAATGATTTGAATAATTTCAATGGGCTCTTGTTTCTTAGGACTGGGAAAGGAGAAAACAGAAAGCAAGAGAATGCACGATTTTAACACAAGAAATCTAACTGTGCCGGGGAAGGGAGAGACTGTTAGCCAGAGAATCTGCTATGTCCAGGAAAGGATTTTTAATTTGTTCATTATATTTTGTATTTATTTTTTAAAAGTCAAAAGATTAAGTGTGCATACAAGATTAAAGGGACGGGAAACATCTGTGGAGAGTGATAGCTTCAATATTCAGGGAGAAAAATAATTGCTTTTATCCTGAAAATGAAGGAAGCAAAGAATGGAGAGCACAAAGAGAAAAATGAACTTTCTGCAGCTCAGGGGAAAATGATCCTTTCTAAAAGGAAATAAGAAAGATGAAGTGAATGAAACTCCATGTAAATGTCTAAGTGCCCCCCCCCACAGGAGGCCAAGAAAATTGTGTCCTGATGATTTATCTTATTCTTTTTACTTTTTTTAACAATTAGATGAGATCACCTGATGAGAATAATGTAGGAAAAGAAAAAATCTTAAATTTAAAGAGAATTCAGAAAGTTAGAAATAGTTGTATGGCAATTGGGAAAAACAGCCAATTTAAGAAATAAGTCCAAAAATTGTTGGGGATATTTTCTAAAATATGCAGGAACTATTTTTAAAATTGTATTGCCAGCTTTTTCTGTCTCTTTAAAGGTAAAAATAAGTGTACCGAGAATATATGGTTCCAAATGAAGCAGCATATGAGAGGTCTTTATGATAACTTTTTGGAAAAGATGAAGTAATTCTATAGGAATGGGCATCGGTGTGAAGAAGACAGAACAACGCTGAAAGGCATCTCGCTAGGGTACATCTTAAAAACTAACTAAATATGTAACTGCTCATATCAAATGCAAAAGTTAGAAACTCCTTTGAAACTACACATCATATATCTGGGCTTGTGATTATGTAATTTTATGGGTTGATTCTTTTATCCAGCTCTACCTGTCATAGTGGGCTGTTTTCACAGCACATGTAAAAAAGGAAGAGAAAATGCATATCTAAGCTGGAGTTTGCAATAGTCAAGTTGTAGTGAGTTTGATGAGCTCTGCACAAAATAAAACAAAGGATTATACTCTGTTTGCAACAGGTTCACAGATTTCCATAAAATGTACAGGAGCAGAGAGTTACCACCTCTCCATTCAGGTATCTGTCTTTCCTTAATTGGAAATTAAGGAGTGAAGGAATGAAGAGTCTCATTATGCAAAGAAAGGCCACACGACGGGGTTCTTTAAATAACTACCAGCTCTTTCAGTGGTCTCCATTCTTTCCGAATCCAACAACTAAAATTTAACCTTCACTCTATACCAAGTCAAATTTAGGAATTTGCTGTCGCAAACTCAATTTATGAAGCATTTAGACACATGCTTGGTGCTGTAGAGACAGTAAGATGACAAATTGCAAAGAAATGAATCATTGAGTCTTGTTGGAGTATATATAACTCAACCACTACTATAATTAGCCCTTATAAGTTAGTGAGTAAAACATGAACTGATGAGCTAGATAGATCTAGTTGGTTTCATTGTCTATAACTATGCTGTGGGGGTAAGTTATTTATTCTTCCTGAGTCTCAGCTTTCCTTTTCTATAAAATGAGCAGGATAACACTTATTTGCATAACATAGGGCTCCTGCAAATGAGGTAAGTGTTAGGGAGTCTATTAGAGTGCCTTCATGCATTAACTATTAAAAATTGAAACTGAAGTAATGGGTAAAAGCGTTAAAGGCATTAATTCAGTCTGAATTCTAGGATGAAGAAGAGAGTTTTCTTTCCTCAAATCCTACTCCTAGCTAAGACTAAGTATAAAATTTTAGTCATTTCTAATAAAAAAAAGTTCCGGAAGAAAATCAATTTTAAAGTTGGTGTCAGCGTCCCCACATTGAAAAATAAATTCCTTGATTCGGGTCATCCTCCTGAGAGTGGCTTTCCATTTTGGGAGCTACATATATTAGATTTTGCTATCGGAAAATCCCCCACCTCCAAACATCTAAATTACATCAGCTATAATCTGATTTCTGTGAATTTACTTTAACAGCAACAAAAACCATGTTCCCATCTTCAGTGCTTATATCACTACCATGACAAATACCAATAGAAAAAAAATAATAGTCACTTGGATTTAGCCTCAAACTTATATCACATCTTTTTGGGTTCATGACCTAATGTGAAACTTGTAAATGTAATTTCACCTACAAATACATCCATCACCTCAACAGAATATCCCTCCTCAATGAAGTTAAAATGAAGTTAAAAACACAGAAATACACACACACACACACACACACACACACACACACACAGCCTCAACTACTTCTTTTCGTTTAAATTTCAAGTGCTAAAACTCTAATTCCCAATGAGATGGACCCCCCCTTGGAAAGGTAATTAGGTCATGAGATTAAAGCCTTTATGATGGAACTAGTACTCTGATGGGAAACTAAAAAGCTTCCTTCCACTCTCTCTGCTCCTGGTCTTATTAGAATACAAGAGGATGATTGCTATCTGCAAAGCAAGAAGCATGTCCTTTCCACACATTGGGTGTGCTGACACCTGCTTTTTGTTTGTTTATTTTTGTTGTACTAGTGATTGAACTCAGGAATGTTTTACCTGTGTGCTACACTTTCAGTCCTTTTTTATTTTGGAATAGTGTATCCCTAAATTATTAGCTTTAAACCTATGATCCTCTGTTTTAGCCTCCTAAGTACTGGGATTGAAAGCATGTGCCACCTCCCCCAGCTCTGCTGACATCTTGATCATAAACATTTTAGCCTCCAGAACTATGAAAAATAAATGTTTATTGTTACAGCCATCTAACTTACGGAAATTTGTTATAACATTCCAAACTGACTAGTGTGCTTTCTCAAGCCGTACTACTAAATCTTAGACAAGGTGCATTCAATTGCACTAACATTTATGTAAAAAATAAGAAATAGTTTACAATAAGCCAAGATTAACCTATTAATATTGACATGATTTTCTCAATTTTAAAGAAATTTGGAACATTTTTAAAACATGAGACTCATTTATTAATCATCTACTGTATAATCTGTAAAATCATTCTTGAAAACAGTTTTCCCAGGTAAGCATTATTATTTCAATTTTCCTACTGAGGAAATTAATCCAAGGTCATAAGAGTCATCAATGTGGCTCTAATCAGTCACAGTTTGACTCTAAGCCTTGGGCTTTCATCTTACTATGATGCACCTTAATATTAGGAAACTTCTGCTTCCAATTTCCTCTTCTAGAATTTCAGAAAGGTACTGAAGGTATGTATAGAAAACAAGATGTCGGAGAAAAATAATTCACTTCACCTTTAACATGTGCCATCATACAATGCCTTGTGAATCTAGCAAAATCAAAGGCTTATTGTCACAATTAAAGAGAAATGCAGTGAACTTATAGCTAATAATTTAAAAATAGCTAAGTTCATGACCTAGTGTGAAACTTGTAAATGTAATTTCACTTACAAATGCATCCAAGTTTATATGGAGTTTATACAGAGGGAGAAGGTATGCTGTCCAATAAGATTAGTATGTTGCATATAAATATTTGCTAAAAGCCATGTCTTATTAAATATCAAGTACATATACTGGTAAAAAGGAAGAATGTGAAAGGCACATACTAAATATTAACTGAAACTGTTATATGGAATCAATTTTGTTTTTTTCTTTTTACATTTACATTTTATATATGTTTAACTTACTTTGCAATGTATGTATCACTTTGTCATATGTGACAAAAACCTTCACAAACCATATAAAATGTTAACTTTAATTCCCAAAGTATTATATGAATTGTCTTATTATTATTTCCATTTTGCAAATGACTAATGGAAGACTCAGAAAGATTAAGTGGATTGCTCAAATTTACAAAACTGTTAAGTAGAAGAACAAGAATTTAACTTAAGTTGAAAATATAGCTAGTTTCCAGGGTTGTCAGTTGATGCAAGGGAATGACAAACATCACTTTACCATTCTTATTGCTTAATTCAAATCTAGCTTTTTTGTTAAGTATGGTAGCTATACTTATTAATTGCAGAAGCAGGAATGATTGGCCTACTTTAACCAAAACTTTTGTTATACAGTTTGAAATAATCTCAAGCACTTACATAGTTTTCTATATAAATAACATGTTTTATTGTGATAGAACCTGAGGTACATGCTCTCCTTTTCCTAGAATATGATATAATTTCTTATCAGACCTCATATGTACATTATTAGATTCAACAATTAGATTCAAAATACATAGAAAACTAAGAGACTGAAAGACATTTTAAGAGCTATGGCCATAGAGAGCTACAAAATATTGCCTGCTTCTCCAAAGATCAAGAGCTCAGGCTGTGACAGGTTTAACAGGCACACTGTCAGCCTTAGAGCTAATCTTCAATGTGTCCCCATGTATACCAGCTCTGCCTTCTAGCCTTGAGGAGCCTCACAAGGTGATATCAGGATCTCTGCGGTTTTAGAGGTCATCTCTCCAGGAAAACTGCTTGTATAAAAGACATACTTCAAGCTTTAATTAAACTTTACTTTCCAGTGAGACTTCCTTGCATCCTAATTTAGCAAGTATATTTTCGCAATTTTTAAATTCCTTTTCTATGTGGTTAATGCATTTTGCATCCCAAGGGTATTTTTTTTAGATTTGTTCATTTTTATCTTCTCATTCTTTAAGCATTTTGAACTGAAGAAAAAAAAATCTTTGTATAGTGATATACAATGTGGTTCATGAAATCTTACTTGGATGTTATTATTTTTAAGTGCAAAAAATTAAGTAATGTGTGAATTTTCTTTAATTTGTTCACTTGGCAGGTAATAAACAAAAATATGAAAAATAATTCATAAATCCAAATATTCAGAGAGAATGGAAACTATGTTATGGGATTCAAGTGGAAATTCAAAAGACTGTTTTGGTCTTCTGTATAAAGACTCTGGTAGTTAGCAGGGACTATATTGAAGATCATGCGTTTGTTTTTTAGAACATAGAACCAGAGAGAGTCATAAGAAAAAAGGCCACCGGAAATAATGATATTTCACTCATTTCAAATAGGTAAGGAAAAGATGAACTATTCATCCAGTACTTGCCCTAGTCTATTTTCTATTGTCATAACAAAATGTCTGAAGAGGTTACTGAGCTCACATTTTTGGAGGTTCAAGAACATGGCACCAGCATCTGCTCACCTCTGGTGAGAGCTTGCAAGTGGATGACTCACAATGGCAAGAGTGTGTGCCAGAGAAGTGAGCTATGCATGTAGGATTCAAGGATGGCTCCCACATAACAATACATTCTTACAGGATCTAACCCACTCCACGAGACCAGCATTAATTTCTTCCAAGGGTGGAGCTCTCATGACCTAATTACCTTCCAGTAGGTCTCACCTCTTAAAGATTCCACTGTCTCGACACCAGGACACACTGGGGGTTAGGCTTCCAGCAAATGAAATCTTGTGGGACATATGCAAATCACAGCAGTATTATTAGACCACTTTTGAAGCTGTTTGAAGAAAAATCATGTTACATTTTAATTTTGTGCTCCAATAATTCGGGATTGACAATTAGCAATATTATACCATACTCACAGAAAAGAAATCTTTAATATACAAGGGGAAAAAGCTGGGGATATCTTTATTAAAATATTAAAGTAGGAAAAGTCTTAAAATATAAAATAATTTTTGTGTATTGCCCGCCAAATGTACAAATTTAAGAAAATTTACACATTATGTACTTAATTTTTTTGCACTTAAAATAATATCATCCAAGAAAGATTTCATGAATCACATTGTATATCACTATACAAATAATTTTTTTCTTCAGTTCAAAATGCTTAAAGAATGAGAACAAATCTAAAAAGCTAATGAACAAATCTAAAAAGCTATTTTTCTTCTTGGGATTATTTAAAGAAATAAATAATTTATTTAAAGAAATAAATAATCCCAAGAAGAAAAATATCATAATGATTATAAATATGCAACACATTGGAGAATATTTGCCATTAATATATTTATTTGACACATGAAGTGTATCTCCTTATCATTAAACACAAACCTTAATAGAATATTGACAAAGTATAAGATAGAAAATAAAATACAAATGTCTTTTAAATATAAGTAAAGTTTCTCAAATATATTTCAGATAAATTAAGTTTAACCTCTTATATGTCAAATTAGAGAAATAGTTTAATAATGTATTGTGTTGCTTAGGGAAGGCAGGAGTAGGAAGGTTGGATAGGGAAATAGAAGTTTCTATACCTTGCTAATGTTAACATAAATTGGCTTGTCTACTGTGAGAACAATTTGATAATATTTTCCTCGAAATTTAATACAATGATATACTATCATATACATTTTATCATTTTAATATTAACTCATGGCTGTCACTGGTAGAAATGAGATACCATAGAGTCCCCTTGCCTATATTTCTGAACCTATAATCTGTATTTGTTTTGGGAATTAAAAAAAAAAGTGCTCTGAACCAGGCACAGATGCACACATCTATAGTCCCAGCATTTTGGAGGCTACTTCAGGAGGAGCTCAAGCTCAGCCTGGACAATATAATATGACTCTTTCTAAAACAAACAAGCAAACAAACAAAAAAAAATGTTTCACTTCTTAAACAAGTTAATGCTCTCTGAACTTCACATTTTTTTTTACTATTTCGTAAATTATAAGTTTTCACATTACTGCTGTCTATAATAATTAAGGAAAACTATACAAAATTGACATTAAGATGAACATTATATATTCCTGTTAATTTTTTTGCCCTTCATTAGTTTACTAAAGTATTTTCAACATGAAAATCTATTTAATGATCATTCTCATTTGTCACAAAAGAAAATTTTCTCTGTAGCTAAAATGAAACAATTGAACAAACTATTTTAAATGTGCCTTGTTAATTCAATAATCTGTAATTGTAATAGGCTTCCCAAAGCTTGATAGTCAGGATATTACACAATGATAGCAAAGTGATAGAGGTTTTAATGATTTGATCATAATCCCACAGACATCACTGGGATTTAGTAGGCAGGGGTTATGGGTGATGCTCTTTGTATAATGTATAGGGTCAGAACCAAACAATGTTTTTTTTTTTTTTTTTTTTTTTTTTTTTTTTTTTTTTTTTTTTTTTTTTTTTTTTTTTTTTTTTCAAAATGCTGATAGTACAAATGTTGAGCCATAGCTTTAGATGGCAATGTCAATTGGAAGGTGGAAAATCTGACATTTAGAAATCATAAATGATTTGTTATATGCTAAGTCAAGTGCACTCCAGGACCAGAACCAAGACTTTTGCATGGCTCACCAATGTCCCCTGCCATTTAAATAACTGCTGTCATTAATTATTTTCTCTCCCTCCCTCACTCCCCTTTCCATCATTCCATTATACTTTTTGCCTTTCTTCTTTTTTAATTTTTCTTCTCCTTTTTTGACTTTCCTTTTTTAGACTTTCTTGCTTTCCTCTCTTGAATTTCACATTTACATATACAAGCGAGAATTTCATTTAGCCAAGATGAGAAACACTTTTCATTAACTTAGAAAGATGATGCCATTTAGTATCAAGAGAAAGATGATTGGTTTGTGTGACACTCAGTTATAAATGACATGGAGGAAATGCTCTGGGTACCAATTGTAACCCTCTACTACACCATTCCACATTCTGCTTCTCCTTACAGGTATTTCTTTCTCTACTCTGCCAAGTTCAGTGGCTTATTCCCAGGAATACATGATGCAACATCTGTGGGAGCTTCCACTGAGATTTATTTAGTCAGATTTTCATTAAAATAGCAACTGAATTGACTCAATAAAATGTTGCTTATCTTAATAAAGCTCATTAGAGCTTTGCAAATTTGCATTTAGTACTCTTTAGTGTCATTACAGCATTAATAATCTGTGCCTAAAGAGCAATTAAAAAAAACTTTCTACTTTCTATTTAATAGAGGTAGCTTCATAACCCTCCATTTTCATGCAACTTGAGCCTTTAAAGTACTGGACAGAAAAGGGAGAATATCTGTATGCAAAACATGGTCAAGTCTCAATGGAAATGCTTGCTTAGTCTGAATGAAACTGAGACTTCCAAGATATTAGTTTACCTATATTCATAGATCCAGGAAAATTTTCCTGTAACCATTGTGTCAACCTTGTAACACATGCTATCAACACTTTCTTGAGAAGAGAATTTTTTTTTTATTTCTTTGAAATTGTCCAAAGACAAAACTACAACAACTTGGTTATATATCAAATTGGCTTTGAATTGAGTTTCTGTGAATCAGGGTAACTTGCAACAGCTCCTTAATAGCTGAATCTTGAGCAAGGCTTGGTCTGCTGGAGTCCTGCAAGCCAGATGATACCAAAAGAAGGAATGCATGGCATATCCCACTTTTACATTATGTTATATTCTGGAAATTTTGGGGCCTTTGGGTTTTGCTTTCACATTAATTATAAAGGAAAATTTCTTAGAAACAGATAGTGAATGGACAGATTATGATTCCTCAATATTAGCTGAAAATGCAGTGCCTCAAGGCAATCCATAAGAAATTAATTAACCACATACAAATATTAGTCAGGAAACAGGCTTTGCAAAGTTAGTTACTAAACAGCCTTATGTTCCCTCTCAGCACACAGGTATAGAAATAAAATAAATAAGCCAAAAAGACTTAGGTCTACTATTATATCTATGAGTAAAGAAGGCTTAAGACAAATAGTTTGTCCACTTCCCCCTTGTCTCCCTGGAATTTCACAGGATACATTAACTCTCTAGCTGCCTGAGAAAAAATAAGAAGACTGCTTAAAGGAGCTAAACAAATAGTGAAGATTTAAACTAATGAATAGAGACTATTCGATGTTAAACTTTAACACTGCTTTGTAGTAACAGAATTGTTATATATGTATTGTATTTTGTAACCTTTACTGTTTTCTTAATCCCATCAAATACCATGGGAAATGGCTTTTCTAGTTAAAGATGTACCTACTCAACCTTTAGAAAAATAAGACTGTAAAAATTTCTGTTCTATATACTCCACTGCAAAAAAGATAGTATAAAAAACAGCTATTAACAAGCAATAAACAGGAACGCCTCTACACTGCATGCACCTGTTGAAGGAACCCCAACCCCACTGCCTCGTGGGCTGGTCCCTGGCAGTAGCTTTCATTCTACAAAGTAGAATGAGAATTCCCATCAAGTAATAGCAGAACAGTGGGTTTCATACAGTGACAATAAATAAACAAAACAATAGAAAAATTGGTGGACATCATTTTACTTCAGGTGTTATTTGTTGTTGTTGTTTTTTAATGGTTAAAACAAAGGAAACTCCCTATTTACCTGTTGTTGTTGTTTTTTAATGGTTAAAACAAAGGAAACTCCCTATTTACCTGTCTCATGAAGACTAGACTCATGTTTTCAGGAAACCTTATCTGTTTTGAGAACAATTGGCTTCAACATTTCAGTTTGATTATGTAGCATTTAGCATGAGCTACGTCGTTTTTGTTTACAATTTTTTGGTTACTAGAGCAGGGACTCAGTCCTAATTAAAGAATGCTCATAATTTTGTTTAAAAAAATATCTTCTTAGTGCTAATGAGGGCGAGAACAAAGAGAGCTAAGGAAGTATTAACAAATGAGAGGATTCATTGACTGCTACTTTTAGATAAATCTCTCCAATCTATGTGCATATGTGACTCATTAAATTAAACAGATAATGATATGACTGCTGGTCTTGGTGGCATATAGCACTTGGGAGGCTGAGACAGGAATATCAGTTTTAGGAGAAATGGACAACTTGGCAAAGCTCTGTCTCAAAATACAATAAATACATAAACAAAAATACCTCGGGGACACCTTTGGGTTCAATCTGCAGAGAGGAAGAAGAAGGAA
>PVLC010020591.1:0-29041 GCA_004027655.1 Graphiurus murinus | reverse complement strand
AAATCAAATGCTCTCCCTAATATGTGGAAGCTAGGGAGAAAATGGGACATAAGAGGGACTCCAGATGAAGGAGAATTCTTAGGTGAACAAAGAATTTGACTTAATGGAAGGTAATGGGAGGAGGGGGGACACCCTAATGAGCATGATGTACTTACAAGATCACATCAAAGTCAATCACTAAACTGACCTGGAGAAGGAGAGAGAAGGAGCGAGGGGGGTGGAAATTGGGGAAGGGTTAATGAGAAATATGTGCATGGATGTCTTTACCTGTACTAGCTTGTACCCAACAAAGATGTGTGATTAACCCTGTTGTACCCAAGAAATGTATAAAACCCCATGCTAAAAATAAAAAATAAAAAAAGAGAAGAAAGTAGTGAGCAATGAGTATTGAATATATTTTGCTGTAGAGATTAGCATGATGCCTCTTCCTAAAAATCAAGTCAGAAGAAAAATGGAAAAATTATATTTTAATCTACTAAATTAGTTGTGAAAAAAACATTGACTTATAATTCTTTTTCATTTCGTTATTAGGCTTACTTCCTTATGTAAAAATAAGACAATTTTGAATGATAATTGCATATCAAACATAATATAAATATTTACCATTAGCTAAGCACTCTCCTACATATAAATTTATATAAGCCTCAGAAACTGTCCAATGAGATAGCTACTGTTATTTTTTTTTTTTTTAATTATTTGTAGGTGAGGAAACTGGGACACAAAAAAGATAAGTTACTCATTCAACTTTGCACAACTAATAAGTGGGCAGAGCCAGGATATTAACCTAGGCAGTCTCCCTCCAAAGCCCAGTGTGGTTCCAAGCTATGTTATACTACAGAAGAAAGATGTACAGTCAGCAGAACATGGGAATAAGAAGAAAGGAGTGCTTATTTGTAAGAGAATCTTAAGGTAGCCCCAGAATTTTAAAAAATACTACTTGGGGTGGAAAGCTATTGGTTTTACTTTTTATGTTTCTTAGTTTTGTTCTTTTTTTTAATTGATGATGTTATCATTATGTTATCTCTTATTACTGGGTGTTTTTGTTTGGTTTGGTTTTTTTGTGGTACTGGGGACTGAATCCAGGGCATTCTACCACTGGGCTACACCTCCAGCCGTATTTTATTTTTTATTTTTAAATAAGGTCTCACAGTTGTAATTCCAATACTTGGGAGGCTGAGACAGGAGGATCACAGGTTCAAGGACAACTTCAGCAAGTAGTGAGACTATCATCAACCTAGTGAGGCCCTATTTCAAAATAAAAATTAAAAATAAGGCTGGGGATATACCTCAGAAATAGAATGCCTCTGGGTTCAATTCCCAGTAAAACACACACACACACACACAGAGTTGCTGAGGAGTTACTTGAACCTGCAACTTCTTGTCTCAGCCTCACAAGGACTGTGATTACATGTATGTACCACCATGCCTGGCTATTACTGGGTTTTTGTATTCATGATACGTCAATTCATTAATGTTGTTGCTCTAAAATATTTTTAAAGGTATTCTATTCAGATTCTTCATATGTGATTTTATTTTTTATTTTTGTTATGCTAGGGATTGAACCCAGAGGCATTCTATATCTGAGCTATACCCCCAGCCTAATTTTATTTTTTATTTGGAAACAGGGTCTCACTGAGTTGCTTAGGACCTCACTAAATTGGTGAGGCTGGCTTTGAACCTGCAATCCTTCTGTCTCAGCCTCCTAAGTACTGGGATTATAGGCATTGGCCACAATACTCAGCTCACATGTGATTTTTCTTTCTTTCTTTTTTTTTTTTTTTTTTTTTTTTTTTTTTTTTTTTTTTTACCTAGAACAAGTTACTAATAGAAATTAACATTAGGGCCAGGCGTGGTGGCGCATGCTTGTAATCCCAGTACTTGGGAGGCTGAGACAGGAGGATCTGGGTTCACAGCCAGCCTCAGCTACTTAGTGAGGCCCTCTGCAACTTAGTGAGACCCGGTTTCAAAATAAAGAATAAAAAATAGGGCTGGGGGTGTAGCTCAGAGGTAGAATGCCCCTGGGTTTAATCCCCAATACTGCAAAAAGAAAAGAAAAGAAAAAAAGAAATTAACATTGGGAGATGAGGATGTAGGTCAGCGTAGAGCACATACTTAGCATGTTAAGGCCCTGGGTTTCACCCTCAGCACCAAAAAAAAAAAAAAAAAAAAAAAGTTAATATTCTGAGGATCAGGGATACAATGTTATTTGACACCATAGCAATTGTACTCTCCATCTGTGTGGTACATGACAGTTTTTCCAAGTGCTTCAAAATACATTCTATCATTTGGATTTAGCATAACCTTATTAGAACTAGTTTCCTTGTATACATACAGTAAGTTCAAAAGGACACAGCAACAGTGCAAGAGCTAACCCCAGAGTCCAGCTTTACTGTTTGTTCTTTGTTTTTTCTCTCTACTCCAGCACCTTCCATTAGTAATTCACTCAGTAGTATATTTGCGTGGAACCAGAATCATAGGTTCCCAGTCAGCCTCAGCAACTTTAGTGAGACCTTATTTCAGAAAAATAAAATAAAATAGGGCTGGAGGTATACCTCAGAGGTAGAACACCCCGGGTTCAATTCCTAGTACCAAAAAATAAATAAATAAATAAATAAAAATAAAAAGACAAAGAGATAAGATATTAAGGTATCATTGTTTATTAGGATATGTTTCTTTGAAAGGGATGTTCCTGCTTAATAATTGAGGGGTTTTTTTGTTTGTTTCCAGTGCTGGGTATCAAACCCTGGCTTTGAGCATGCTAGGCAAACACTCTACCACAGAGCTACATCCCAAGCCCCAATAAAAGAGGAGGTTTTTTTTTTTTTTCTTTTTTTGTGGTACTGAGGATTGAACTCAGAGGCATTCTACCTTCAAGCTATACCCTCTACCAGATTTTATTTCTTATTTGGAAACAGGATCTCACTAGGTTGATGAGAGTCTCACTACCTGCTGAGACTGTCCTTAAACCTGTGATCCTCCTATCTCAGCCTCACAAGTACTGGGATTACAAGCATTTGCCACCATGCCCAGCTCCAAAAGAGTTTTAAAGAATGACCTTTTGGGTGCCTTCACAAGTGACAGGTTGAATGAATTGCAGGTCCTGCAGTTGTCGGTCATCACCTCACTCGAGTTCTGCTGTTGTGGAAGTGTGTCTTTCCAGCATCTCCTAAAGATCTAGAAACAGAAAAGAGCCGAGGCGATTCATTCACATGGCAGGTCACCCTGGAAGGACGAGCTGGTGCACTCTGTGGTAGGTTGAGTTTAGTCTTCTCTTCCTTTCCTTTGGCTTTTCCCCACCCTTAGTCTTCACATGTACTGTATGTTTCATTTAAGTAAGGAGAGGGGCTTTGATCTGCCTCTGGTGATTTTTGTAACTGAACATAATTGATTATTTGGTAATGATAACTAAAGAATGACATAATAGACCAAGTTTGAGAGTTCTTCTCCTTGGCCTTGTTTTGTTAAATGCAATCTAATTGAAAACTGTCAAGGCTGCTTTCTTTTAAGTAGAATTCATTCCTGTTTTCGGAAATACTAGAGTTTGATATAATAAGCACTGATTAAGTATGGTGTCTATTTAGTCTGTACATATATGAAAGTTATATCCTTCAACAATATATAAACGTTATTGAAAATAATACTCCACCAGGAAAATCTGAACAAAGGAAGAGTGGGTTCTCTTAAAAGGCTAGGAAGTGTTGATTTGGATTTGCTTGCTTATGGCAGTTTTAAGAAAAACCCACTTTGAATTAGATCTTGAAACTCAGGCTAACTTTAAAATACTCCCTTTATGCCTCATAGGAGGTAACTCCTAATAGACACTATTTTATTTCAGATAACATCTGTAAAATCCTAGCATGCTGACTTGAGTCAACATGGTCCTGAAGAATGAGTCTAAAACTGGCCAACTCAAAAGTCTAAGCTCATTTATTTTTTCACTTCTGAGCTCAAGGACTGAGTAAAACCCACGACAGCACCATTTTGTTACTTCAGTGATTGGTTTATTTATTTATTTATTTTTTCTTTTGCAGTACTGGGGATTGAACTCAGGGGCATTCTACCTCTGAGCTATATCCCCAGCTCTATTTTTAATTCTTTATTTTGAAACAGGGTCTCACTAAGTTGTGGAGTGCCTCACTAGGTAGCTGAGGCTGGCCACGAACCCGGATATCTCCGGTCTCAGCCTCCCGAATGCTGGGATTACAAGCGTGCGCCACCATGCCCGGCTAGTGATTGGTTTCTTTTTGTAAGCCTAGGAAGGTTTTTAAAAATATGAGGGGCAGCACACACTAGCTTCTTTTTTCGTACTAGAATTTAAAGGGTGTTTTTGATTTGGGTACATTTTCTTATTCCTATAATAAAAACACTAATGCTGTACCATAATCAAATCCTTTTTTTCATGGTTAAGTACACTGCTCTGAGTAGAAGTCTCTTCTCTTTTTCAGCGATCAAGAGCTTGGTTTCCCACTGTGGTGATCTCCTTACTGAGGAAGTAATTCGGCGTCTTCTTCCACCACTTCCTTGTGCTGTGGCTTTGCTCACTCAGTAAGGATCAGCTATTTAGATTGATAACATTTTCTGAGAGCAATTAGTTGCCCTCTGGTTATGTAATATCCCCTTAGTACATCAATAAGGCATGTTTCTGTGGTTGGTGAATGATTTTCCTTTTGCAGAGGAAGGCAATCATTCAGTTGTGTGACTTTTTTTTTTTTAGGCTAGATCTTGAAAGAAAAATACATATTAAAAGGGAAAGAAAATTACTTGGTGAATAATGTACCTTTCATACAGGCAGATTTAACAAGAAATTAAATATTAAGCCTGTTAACCTTTTCAGGTATGCATTTTATTGATTTGTTAGTGCTGTTCTGTGTTCGCAAGAACCAGATGCTTGTTAACATTTTCAGTTTTTTGTTTGTTTATATTTTTCTTGAGTTTGAATTATAAGTATTGAGAAAACCTAGTGTTTATCATAAACACTTATAATTTCCAAATTAATAAAATGTATAGAGAAACTTTCCCCAAAGTGTTTAATGATATACTTTATATAACACACAAAAAAAATACATTTAAGATGTGGTTTATAGCCAGGTGTGGTGGCGCATGCCTGTAATCTCACTGCTTGGGAAGTTTGAGAGAGGAAGATCACAAGTTCAAGGCCAGCCTCAGCATGTGGTGAGAACCTGTTTCAAAATATAAAGGGCTAGGGGTATAGCTCAGCAGTAGAATGCCCCTGGGTTCAAACCCCAGTACCAAAAAACAAAAAACACACAGAGATGTGGTTTTTAAAACATAATAAAATAAACACTTGTGAGTCTAAAACAACTAGAGCAGGGGCTAGAAATGATTCCTGTAAAGTGCCAAGTAGTAAATATTTTAGGCTTTGTAAACTATGAGGTAGATGTTACAATTGCCTGTCATTGTAGCTCAGAAGTAGTCATAGGTAATGCATGAATGAAAGAATGTGGTTGTGTTCCAATAAAACTTCATTTACAAAAATATATGGTGGGCTATATTTGGATACCACAGAACCAGAGCATTAACAATTGGCATGTCATTGACCTATTTTTCTTTTAGTTTATTTATTTTTTTATTGACTATGAATTTTCAATACAACTCTTTTGTTGTTCATAGAAATATTTAAAATATCTTAAATTTTATTCTTATTTATTTATTTATTTATTTATTGCAGTACTGGGGATTGAACTCAGGGGCATTCTACCTCCAAACTATACCCCCAGCCCTATTTTTTATTCTTTATTTTGAAACAGGGTCTCACTAAATTGCGGAGTGCCTCACTAGGTAGCTGAGGCTGGCCACAAACCCAAATCCTCCAGACTCAGCCTCCCAAATGCTGGGATTACAAGCGTGCACCTCCATGCCCGGCTCTTAAAAATTTTTTAAC
Source organism: Graphiurus murinus (assembly GCA_004027655.1). Classification (NCBI taxonomy): domain Eukaryota; kingdom Metazoa; phylum Chordata; class Mammalia; order Rodentia; family Gliridae; genus Graphiurus; species Graphiurus murinus. The sequence continues at coordinate 23,139 of PVLC010020591.1, read as the reverse complement.
AAACATTTGTGTGTGTGTGTGTGTGTGTGTGTGTGTGAGAGAGAGAGAGAGAGAGAGAGAGAGAGAGAGTGCGTGTGTGTGTGTGTGTGTGTGTGTCTGTGTGTGTTTTACTGGAGATTGAATCCAGGGGTATTCTGTCTCAGAGCTACATCCCCAGCCCTATTTTATTTGTTTTGAAACAGAATCTTGCTTAGTTGCTGAGGCTGGCCATGAACCTGCGATCCTCTTGTCTCTGCCTCCTAAGTGCTAGGATTACAGGCATGTGCCACTCACTATGCCTAATGTATTTTTAATTTAAATGTCAGATTTCTGAGTCTTTTACTTTTTTGGTTGGTACATTTTCTTGTTTGATTTAAAAAGTCTTCCTTACTGCAAAGTTACTATTTTCTTATATTTGTTTCTGAAAGGTTTCAAGTTTTGTCTTTCATATTTAAGTCTTTAATTCATCTGGAATTAATTTTTCTATTTGGAATGAAATAGATCTGTGTTAGTCTGTTTGTGCTGCTACAACAAAATACCTCCTGCCTGGGTAATTTATAAGGAACAGAAATTTGTTTCTCATAGTTCTGGAGGATAAAAGTCTAAAGAATCTAAGATGAAGATAAAATAGAAGCAATATAAGCAATATTTATTCTTAACAAGAACACACAAAATCTTTTACATAGGCTTTCAGCAAAGCATGAAAGTAGTAGACTCCCGAAAGTCAATTTTTTTACATGAAGTAAGCCAATAGATAAGTCTTTTCTTCTAAAAACAAGAACTAGAGCTGGGCGCGGTGGTGCATGCTTGTAATCTCAGACTTGGGAGGTGGAGACAGGAGGGTCGCAGGTTCATGACCAGCCTCAGCTACTCAGTGAGGACCTCTGCAACTTAGTGAGACCCTGTTTCAAAATAAAGAATAAAACATAGGACCGGGATGTAGCTCAGAAGTAGAATGCCTCTGGGTTCAATCCCCAGCACTGCAAAAACAAAATAAATAATAAAAAAAGAAATAGAAAATAATTTTCTAGAAAATTCAAATAAACATTGCCAGAATTTCATAGAGAATCTAGGAACCTATTGCCATAACAGTCTGACAGATGTAGTCCAGTGGTATAATAAATGCAATTCCATTAAATTTTTGTATTGCTAGAGATCAAAACCATACTCTAATTGATAGCATGGTACTTTGCAAAGAATAGTAGTCTTTCAATAAGTGTTTGTTAAATGAGTGAGCATTGGCAAAGTGATATCTTAACACCAGTAGTAAAAGTGAACAGAAGATAAAGAAGAACACATGTAAATGAAAGGAAAGCGTAAAGAAAGTAGAAAGATGATATCAGATATCAGAGTTTGTGAATGGATTTTATAGAAAAACATTGGCTTCGTTTTTTTTTTTTAACAGAATCTCACTAAATTACTAAGGGCCTCACCAAGTTGCTAAGCCTGGCATTGAACCTGCTATCCTCCTGTCTCAGCCTCCCAAGTATTGGGATTACAAACATGTGTCACCAAGCATGGCTTGGCTTGTATTTTATTAAAGAAAAGTTTGTTTTATGATTTTGTGATTCTTGGTGATTCATTATTATTTGGTGATAGCATTTCAGATCAAGTTTCTAACAAATACTTGGGTTTTCTCTAGCTATTTGTGTTTCCTATTTCTATGTATCATTGGCTAATAATTTTCTACAGAGTGGGCTTTTGTTTTTGACAAATGTCAAGTTGTATATTTTGGAATTTTGTGGTAAGAGTTTCAGGTTCGTGACCTAGTACTTGTGGCCTTAGAAATCAAATTTGGCTATATAGTTTTGTTTTATGAAGTGTGATAGAAAAGTTATCAGAGTTGAGTGTGGTGGCACACTTCTGTAATCCTAGTACTTGAAAGGTTGAGACAGGAGGACCACAGGTTTAAGGCCAGTACATGGTAACTTAGCAAGACCCTGTTTCAAAATAAAATAGGATGAGGGTATAGCCCAGTGGCAGAGTTCCCCTGGGTTTAATCACCACTGCAATGAAAAAAAGAAGGAAGGGAGAGGGAGAGGGGAAGGAGAGGAGGGAAAGAAGGAAAAGATAGCGTAATTATTTCCATACATGATACATGTAATCCCTTTTATTTATTTATTTATTTATTTATTTATTTATTTATTTATTTTTTGCGGTACTCGGGGTGGAACCCAGGGGCATTCTACCTCCAAGCTATACCCCCAGCCCTATATTTTATTCTTTATTTTGAAACCGGGTCTCACTAAGTTGCAGAGTGCCTCACTAGGTAGCTGAGGCTGGCCGCGAACCCGGATCCTCCGGTCTCAGCCTCCCGAATGTTGGGATTACAAGCGTGCACCACCACACCCAGCCAATGTAATCCCTTTTATATCTTATAATCAGACCTTAATAAAAAATAAAACAGTTTATTTATGTTTATATGTTGACCTGTTTAGTGTTCATACATTGTCTGTACATTGCCATATAACCTGTACACTTACGATGTACTTTTTATTTTAAGGCTTTCTTCGATACTTAAAACATATGGAAATCCTTTGAAAATACCATCAGTAGTTTATAGACAAAGGCTTTATGAACTGTTGACTTTATTGCCTCCTGAAAGCTATGAAGGTATGTTCCTTAGAAAATGTTTTATTGTTTGTGGGTGATACCTGGAAAGTAATAGTTACTCATTAAATATTTGGGTGAGCTGGGCATGGTGGTACACACTTATAATCCAAGTAATTAGGAGGCTGAGACAGGAGGACCGCATTTTTGAGGCCAGCTTTGGTAATTTAGCAAGAACCTGTTTCAAAATAAAAAATAAAATAGAGCTGGGGGTGTAGCTCAGCAGTAGAGCTACCCCAAGTTCAATCCCCAGTACCACCAAAAACAAAACAAAAGCAAAGCAAATTGAATGAATTATAATGGCATTTATTTAATGTTTTGTTTCTAGCCAGTTTGTACAGACTAATCTTAATCCACTTCCTCATTGTTTTATAGTAAATAAAATAAAAATTTTTTTTTTAAACTTTCTTTAAGCCAGGCATGGTGGCATATGCCTGTAATCCCAGTATTTGGGAGTCTGAGACAAGATTGTAGGTGTCAGGTCAGTGCATGATATCTTAGCAACACCCTGTTTCAAAATAAAAAGGGCTGTGGGGTATAGCTCAGAGTTTGAATGTCTCTGGGTTCAGTCCCCAGTACCACAAAAATTTACAGTAAAAAGAACACATAAAAGTTATTATATCCAAGCCGGGCGTGGTGGCGCACGCTTGTAATCCCAGTACTTGGGAGGCTGAGACTGGAGGATCCGGGTTCGCGGCCAGCCTCAGCTACCTAGTGAGGCCCTCCACAACTTAGTGAGACCCTGTTTCAAAAATAAAGAATAAAAAATAGGGCTGGGGGTGTAGCTCGGAGGTAGAATGCCCCTAAGTTCAATTCCCAGTACCACAAAAAAAAAAAAAAAAAAAGTTATTATATCCTAAGGCAAGGAAGTATTTAAATATTTTACTTCTAAATCTTTTTTTTTTGTACTTCATGTTGTTTTATTTTAAGTGATGATAGTATTTACTTAATATAATAAGGTATATACTGTGTGTGGGGGGAAGGGGTACTAAGGATTGAACCCAGGGGCATTCTACCTCTGATCTACATCCCCAGCCCTTTTTATTTTTTGCTTTTGAAACAGGGATTCACTAGGTTTCTGGGAGTCTTGCTACATTGCTTAGGTATAGACTTTGAAATATCTTTTCACTATCCATTCTTAGCCTTATGAGCAGCAACACATAGTTGAGACATTCATTCGTACAGCAGTTTTCAAAGGTGAAAAACAAATATATTAAAGTTGGCTGTTGTGTGTATTAATTTAAGGTTCAACCTGGGCTTTTTTAATACCTTTCTCTAACCAGTTAACTGCTCGTACTAATTGCTAATCATTTCTTTCTCTGATTCAACAGGAAATCTCTGTGCTATTCTCAAAGAGCTGGCTGCAGACCTAACTGCCCCTGATATTCAGGTGGCAGCATCTACATTTTTACTCCCACCTCTTTGTCATCAGGATGATCTTGTGATATTAAGTCCTTTGCTACAAGAAACTGACCATAGATTTATTGAAGAACAGGTGTGGCCATTTTTTAATGTTTCTTGGATAAAGTCAGTCTGTAAACAGTGATTTATTTAAAACCTCATATACTTTTTTTTTTTTTTTTTTTAGCTCCTGCTTGGTAATGGTGTTGCTTGTGGAAGTCTTGAATATGACCCTTATTCTATTTATGAGAAGGATATAGAAGGAGATTCTGTGCCTAAGCCCCTGCCTCCAGCACTATCAGTTATTAGCTCTGCGGCCAAGCTCTTTGGGGTTGTCTGTGCTCATGTAGAAGAAGCTCAGAGGTAAATCGCTTCAGTAGTTCACTTATCCTAAAATATAATATATAATTGATTCAGTGAATATGTAGTAGAAAACTAATGGGTAAGAAGAATGTTCTCAGAAGAGCTTATTAACAGACAATTCCTCTTAAATGACAAGTGAAGATAAGATAAAGTGTGTGTGTGTTTATAAATATATATATGTATATATAAATATAAAATCTCTTTCTCTCTTTTTTTTTTTTTTTTTTTCGGCAGTACTGGGGATGGAATCCAAGGGTATTCTACCTCCGAGCTACACCTTCAGCCCTATTTTTTTTTTTCTTTATTTTGAAACAGGGTCTCACTAAGTTGCAGAGGGCCTCACTAAGTAGTTGAGACTGGCCGGGAACCTGGATCATCCTGTCTCAGCCTCCCAAGTACTGGGATTACAAGCGTGCGCCACCACACCCAGCTCTCACTTGGCTATATTGAATAAGGAATTATTAAATATCCCAAGCCACTGGACAGTATGTTGGATACAGTTTTCTGCCCACACTTAGCTTGTTATCTAGCTGAAAAAGCAAATGAAAAAGTCATTAATAGTAAATGAATTCTGATTTATGAGCAGTTGTTAGAGAGTAAAACACTGATTTGTTTGCTTAAAGTCTCATAGGCATTTTTTGGAAACTTTGTGGAATCATTATAGGTCTTCAAATGGGTGAATTTCAAAGTGTTAATTTCGTCAGTTCACTTAAAGTGAAGTTTGGCCCACATGAAAAAAGTAACTGTGAGGAATTGATTAGCTTGATAGTGGTGATCATTTCATAGTTTTTACATGAACTTAAAAAGTATTTTAGTGCCGGGCGTGGTGGCGCACGCTTGTAATCCCAGCATTTGGGAGGCTGAGACCGGAGGATCCAGGTTCGCGGCCAGCCTCAACTACATAGTGAGGCACTCCGCAACTTAGTGAGACCCTGTTTCAAAATAAAGACTAAAAAAAAATAGGGCTGGAGATACAGCTCAGAGGTAGAATGCCCCTGAGTTCAATCCTCAGTACCGCAAAAAAAAAAAGTATTTTAGTCTTGTCAACTACACGTTTCTGAAACAGTCTTGGAATAGTTTACTTTCAGTGCATAAAAAAGTGAATTAAATTTATGTTTATTTTTATTAGCTTCATTTTAAAACATAATGTTTTCCCCAAATTTATTTGTAATTCCCTATACATACTGTACTTATGAAGTTAGTCCTAAGATATTTAAAGTGTTATATGACCAAATTGTAAATTAATTCTGTATAACAGAAAATTACATTTGTCCGGAATATTCAAAGATTTGTAGAAAGAATGAGATTTGAATTAAGTACCTGCTATTTTATAAAACATACAATTAATTTAAAATAATCAAGCTGGATTAATATAACAGTAACTACTGTGGATGGAACAGGGGAGGGCCTTTTGGATGATGGATTTAAATGAAATTCTTTTTTTATACATCTGAAATAGAAAGCAAAAAGGAAAGGAATGTATTTCTTACAACCTTTGCTTTAAAAAACAGTCATTTTCTAGCTGGGCGTCATGGCATATGCTTGTAATCCCAGTACTTGGGAAGCTAAGACAGGAGGATTTGGGTTCGCTGCCAGCCTCAGCTACTTAATGAGGCACTCTGCAACTTAGTGAGACCCTGTTTCAGAATATAGAATAAAAAACAGGACTGAGGGTTTAGCTTAGAGGTAGAATGCCCGTGAGTTCAATCCCCAGTACTGAAAAAAAAAAAAAAATAGTGGTTTTCTTTCTTAGAGAAGTTTTTTCATTTCAGATTTATTGCCCAGTTATGATGATTTCTTTTTTTGTTGTTGTTTTTTGCGGTACTGGGGATTGAACTCAGGGGCATTCTACCTCCGAGCTATATCCCCAGCCCTATTTTTTATTCTTTATTTTATTTTGAAACCGAGTCTCACTAAGTTGCGGAGTGCCTTACTAGGTAGCTGAGGCTGGCCGAGAACCCGGATCCTCCGGTCTCAGCCTCCCGAATGCTGGGATTACAAGTGTGCGCCACCACACCCGGCTCAGGAAACAATTTCTTAATTTTATTGTTTTAAGTTTAATGGATTATAAAAAGTGTTCATAGTTTCCCCTACCACCTAGATTATAATAATAAAATGAATATTTTAGAGAGGGGAGGTTTTAAAAAAGTTGAGACTTGATTAAAGCAAAAGCTATCATTCTGTTTGGAGTCTTAACTAAATGAAAATAGTAGATAGTAGTTTGGAGATTAAATGGTCTGGCAGGATCCCAGATACAGAATGTAGATAATAGCAACTATCAGCAGCTCCCAGTGGGTGTTATTAGATAACCAGAGGAGAGAGACTACAGAGGTTGAAAAGTTGAGTTTTTAATTTCCTAATATCCCAGTGATGATGCTTGTTTATGGCAGACCCTTACACATTTTTTAATGAGAAATTAAATTATCCTTTAAACTAGTTTATGCTTTCTACTCTGATTGTAGAAAATGTGGGGCGGGGAGGGGTGGGTACTGGGGACTGAACTCTTTGATGTTCTACCTCTGATCTATACCCCCAGCTCTTTATTTTTGAAATAGGGTCTCACCAAGTTACCACATGCTGGAGTCAAACCTGCGATCCTTCCATCTCAGCTAGGAATGTAGCTCAATGGTAGAGAGCCCCTCAGTTCAATCTCTATTACCATAAAAAAAATGTTGAAAAGTTAAAAAGTCAAAATATTATAGAGCTTGTTCAGGTAGTGTTTGTGGTTACTTTTTTTTTTTTTTTGCGGTACTGGGGATTGAACTCAGGGGCATTCTACCTCCGAGCTATACCCCCAGCCCTATATTTTATTCTTTATTTTGAAACCGAGTCTCACTAAGTTGCGGAGTGCCTCACTAGGTAGCTGAGGCTGGCCGCGAACCCAGATCCTCCGGTCTCAGCCTCCCGAATGCTGGGATTATAAGCGTGCGCCACCACGCCCGGCTTGTGGTTACTTTTAAACATGTTTTGCACCTAATTACAAAGAATGAATTATTGAATTCACCTGAGTATTGTTTCATCCTTGGTTTGCTCATTTAAAAATACTGAAGATTCTCACTTGACACAGTGACACACCTGTAATCCCAGGTACTACGGAGGCTGAGGCAGGAAAATCACAATTTTGAGGCTAGCCTTTGAGGCTAACTTACCAAAACCCTGTTTCAAAATAACAAAATAATTTAAAAGGGCTGGGAATGTAGGTCAGTGATAGAGTGCTTCTGTGTTTAATGTCCAGTATCACACACACACAAAAAGAAAAAGAAACCTAAAGATTCTGACTTATTAGTATGATGTACATATTACAGTAGGCACTGAGATTTTGTTAGCTTCTTAGGTGGTTCTGGTGTTCATCATTGGGAACCACTGCTATAAATGTGCTGCTTTAACAAATAGTATCTCCTGAGAGGAGTTGATGGGCAGAGAGGAAAAGCTGAGCAGTTCAAGTTCTCAGACTTCCACCGGGCGTGATGGCGCACGCTTGTAATCCCAGCATTTGGGAGGCTGAGACCGGAGGATCCGGGTTCGTGGCCAGCCTCAGCTACCTAGTGAGGCACTCCGCAACTTAGTGAAACCTGGTTTCAAAAATAAAGAATAAAAAATAGGGCTGGGGGTATAGCTTGAAGGTAGAATGCCCCTGAGTTCAATCCCCAGTACCACAAAAAAAAAAAAAATTCTCAGACTTCCCTCCCTGGAAGTGAATCAGCATTTTCATGTGGATATCTTTGCCCTTTACTCTGTGAACTATGTATTTGTATTCCACCTATACCTAATCTTCCTAAAGATTCAGAGTCTTTTGTTAAGGTCTCTAAAGGAATTGGTGACATCATTTATTCTAAGCTCTTAGTTAATAGCACATTCAGACTCTGTCAGGATTGAGAGACAAAGGATGGAGAAAAAAATTGGGGTCTCTTGAAGCCCTATTTTATGGTCTGTCCCATAAATGTGGGCAAGAAACTAGTATAGGTCAAGTGATATAATAATGTGATAAAATTCTCAAACTCTAACATTAGTACTTTCAATATGATATAATTCCATTATATCACATATATAGGATATGGTCTAATAATGATGCTTTAGGTTTTTAAACTTGGCTTGACCATATGGCTATCCTTAATTCCCCCTTGATGTCGCATTTACCCTCCACAATCTTCCTGAAGGGCAGTTTGGGCATAAATAAATTAATGAAACAAAATGCCTTAAATATGGTCTTGCACAATGGTTATATTGCAGAAAATATATATTTATCATGTTGCTTATAGAAGTGTCCTAAATGTCCCAATCTTGGGAATTGGTTAAGTAAATTATTATAGTGCCAGACTAAATTATTTAAAATTGTTTTACTATAGTAATAAAATGGGAAAAATCCCTGATAATACTGTTTAGGAGGAAGATAGAATCAAATTATTAGAAAAGTTTGTACAATATGATCTACATTTTCTTCTGTTCTCTTTTCTCGCTATAATGGGGTTCATTCAGGGCTTTCCATATGCTAGGCAAACACTCTACCACAGAGTTACATCCTTAGCCCCATGGTCTCTATTTTTTTTTTTTTTCACTGAAGATTGAACATGAGGGTATTCTATCACTGAACTCTCCCACCCCAGCCCTTTTTGTTTATATTTTGAAACATGGTCTCACAAAGTTCCTTAAGGTGTCACTAAGTTGCTAAGGCTGGCCTCAAACCTGCAATCCTTCTGTTTCAGCCTCCCGAGTATTAGGATTACAATTGTGTGCTCCATGAATGCAGTTTTTTAAAAAGTATTTCCATTTGCTTGGAGCAGAGAGATAAGAACAAAAATGGCAGAATGTTAATGGTGGCTCTTTCTAGATGGCAGATTATGGGTGCATTTTAGAATGGTGTGGTTTCCCTAATTCTTATGACCCACCATCTTTATTATGCTGTAGAAAATGATTGTATATATACCGCTTTCCCAGTTCATGCGATACAGACATAGCCTCTCACACCTTCCTTTTTCCTCTTTTTGCGTAGTTGAACTTTTTTTTTTATATTTTCATTGGTGTATTATAGTCTCACATCATAATGTAGTTCACAGTGATATTGACATACATGTGCACAGCACTTGGTGGGCTTTCCCTTGGATAGTTGAACTTTAAAAACATAATGCTCAGTCAAGCATGGTGGCATACCCTTGTAATCCCTGTACTTGAAAGGCTGAGATAGGAGGATTGCAGGTTCGAGGAGAGCCTCAGCAAGTAGTGAGACTCTCATCAACCTAGCAAGACCCTGTTTCAAAATAAAAATAAAATCGGGTTAGGGGTGTAGCTCAGAGGTAGAATGCCTCTGGGCATTCAGTCCCCAGTACAAAAAAACATAATGCTCAGCCAGGCATGGTGGTGTATACCTGTAATCCTAGTACTTGAGTGGCTGAAATAGGAAGATCACAAATTTGAGGCCATCTTGGTCAACTTAGACAGTATCTCAAAATGAAAAAAAATTAAAAGGGCCGGGTGTGGTGGCACACGCTTGTAATCCCAGCATTTGGGAGGCTGAGACTGGAGGATCCAGGTTCGCGGCCAGCCTCAGTTACCTAGTGAGGCATTCCACAACTTAGTGAGACCCTGTTTCAAAATAAAGAATAAAAAATAGGACTGGGGGTGTAGCTCGGACGTAGAATGCCCCTGAGTTCAATCCCCAGTACTGCAAAAATAATAATAATAAAAAAAGAAAAAGGGCTGGGGGTGTAGCTCAGAGATAGAGTGCCCCTGTGTTAAATCCCCAGTACCACAAAAAACAATAAGTTCTATGTATATTCTAGATATTAATCCACTATTGTAGGAGTGCTAGTTCACAGTTTTGGAGATTTCAGTCTCTGATCAATTGCCCCATTGCTTTGGGCCTGTGGTATCATATCATATCAGGAGTGCCTGGCAAAGTAAAAACACTCCCTCACAGCTAGGAAGTGAAAGAGAGTAAGAGAAATGGGATCCCACAATATCCTTTAAGGTCATACCCCCTTAGACCTGAAGACTTCACACTAGGCCCCACTTCCCATTAGCACCAAGCTGGGGACCAACCTTCTTTACCACATGGACTTTCAGGGGACACTTGTCTAAAAGAGAGCACTAGTTATTTGAACATACATTCTCACATTTACAAATATTGCAGTAGTTTAAAAAGCTTAGAATATGATGTTTAAATAGTGTTTAAACCTCAAGACTTCCCTGTCTTTAAGATTTCATTGTATCCAGGTCATAGGAAAAATAAAGATACTGAAAGTTTGCCAGAGAGGAACGAAGAACTTGATGGAAGGAACTTCTACATGTTTTGTTTAGAAAATAGTTACTGAAATAGCTGAATTTGCTCAAGTAAAATCTTTATTTTTTTTATTCCAAGTAAAATCTTTAAGTGATACATTTGTAATTTATTCACAAAATAATGCTTCTCCTCTATCAGAGTGATTCATAGCAAAATATTTTTCTATTGGTTATGATATATTTTCTTTTCCTAAAACATTTCAAGGTCTTCACCTTGAAATATTTGTCTCATTTTAGTAGTTCCAAGAAAATAATGCAGCAGAACAAAATAGCAGTAGAGCTCAACTGCTCTTTGGCTTGCTTATCTTACAGATGTTCCCTACTTGGTTTTAAGTCTGTTGCTTCTGATTTTAGGCTTCTTATATTGGAACAACTTTTGAACAGTATAAAGCAAACAAAAGGAGCTCGGCAGCAAGTAGTTCAGTTACATGTTGTTTCTTCCATTTCTAATTTCTTGAAGGTAATTCTATTTTTCTTTTTCAAAACCCTCTGTTTGCTTAATTTTAAAGTCTGTGGCTAATTAAGTTGCTTGGGGAGATGATGTTTTTAAAGGCCATTATTTTCTTCATTTGTCTTAATCTCCTGATGAAAATGCTTCAGTATTTGAAATTGTTTTACTTTTTCTTCATATAACACTAAACCAGGAATTAATGGTCTTTGTCCTAGGGACCAAATCCAACCCACTGTTGCATTTATGACGTATTATTTCTAGGAAAAATGCAGTAGGATTCATTGTTCATCTTGTAGTTATCTCTATTAATATTCTTCCAAACATATTTATGCCATAGTGATAATTGATTGTTATATTGTTTGCCTAAAAGTAAATTTCAAAGGGCTTTATGGGGAAAAAAAATCAAATTATGTTTGTATGATCACTGTGTATTTTTGTGTTCTGATTTTTTAAAAGCATGCCCATAGTTGGTTAGCCATAATATATATTCCAAAGTAGATAAGAGAATTTGCTAGTTATAAATTTGGATTATTCTTTATATTCTTCAGTATGTGGCTGGCTCCAAGGGAAGTTTAGGTTCAGAAGAAATTAGAAGACTTGCTCTAACATTAGTGATGGGAGCCCTAGAAAGTCCCAACCCCCTTTTGAGATGTGCAGCTGCAGAGGCATGGGCTAGATTAGCCCAAGTAGTTGATGATGGAGCTTTTACTGCAGGACTAGCTCAAGTTAGCTTTGACAAGTAAGTGAATTTCTTATTTAATGCTCATGGGCTTTGTATCAAAACTGGATATAGCTTGCTGGTTTGTTGGAGCTAATGAGAACTTTGTTCTGATATTTAACTAAGAAAAGAAAACTGACAAATGTTGGTGCTTTGAAATAAAGAAGAGGCTTGCTGATCCTGAAACAAAATTATTAGTACTTTAGTTTTAATCTTTTGTTTTGGGGGGTTTTAGGAGGGTGGAAGGGTTACTGGGGATGGAACCCAGGAGCATACTACCTCCGAGCTAGAACCTACAATACTCCTGTCTCAGTCTCCAAAATACTAAGATTATAGGCGTGCACCACTGCAGTTGGCTAGTAAATATATTTCTTCATTTTGTAGCTATCCTTATAAAAAGTTTTGTCTATCTGGGCTCAGTAGTATATGCCTATAATCCCAGCTACTCAGGAGGCTAAAGCAGAAGGATTACAATTTCAAGGTCAGCTTTAGCAATTTTGCAAGGCCCTGTGTCAATAAAACTTAAAAAGGGGTGAGAATGTAGCTTAAGAACACTTGCCTATCATGAACAAGGCCCTGGGTTTGATACCCAGTACTGTGCCCAAAAGAAAAATTTTTTTTGTTTGTTTTTTGTCTAAGGGACAAAGTAAATGCATTAGTTTTTGTTTTGTTTTGTTCCACTGCTGTCATTTATTTGTATTTCCATAATTACAGATTAAAGTCAGCAAGGGACGTGGTTACCAGAACAGGACACTCATTGGCTTTGGGATCCCTACATAGGTATATAGGAGGAGTAGGTTCTTCTCAGCACTTGAATTCTTGCATTGGAATTCTTTATACTTTGTCTCAGGACAGCACTTCTCCTGACGTGCAGGTGAGCACCTCACATGATACCTTTCTTGAAATTCATGACTTGTAGATGATGCCGATTTTATTTTTACTGACTAATGTATGAATAACATTCCCCCCTCCCATACTAAATGTCAGTGTGATTGTTAACTTTGATAGATTTTTAAAATTCAAGTCTATCTTCTCCTCACACTCAAGGAATCTAAAGTCAACTTCAATATCTATTTCTGAAAATGGGTCACCCTTCTATCAGTTCTTCTATTGAAGAACTTAGTAGGTCTGAGGCATTCTATTATGTTTTCCTACATATATTAGCTTATTTAATCTTCATAGTAATTTAGGATGTAGAGTCCATTACAGGAAAATAAAATAGGTTTACAGAAGCTAAGTAATTTGTTTACAGCTGAAAAGCTAATAAATCATGGAATGAGGTCAAGAATACAAATCATAGATTCATTCAGAGACATTTTTTATTTTTATTTTTGTGGTACTAGGGATTGAACCCAGAGACAATCTACTTCTGAACTACACCACCAGCCCTCTAATTTTTTCTTTCTATTTTTTTTTTGTGTGTGGTGCTGGGGATTGAACCAGAGGCATTCTGCCTCTAAGCTGCACCCAGCCCTATTTTTTTTTTTAAACAGAGTCTTCGCTATTTGCTGAGGATCTTGCCAAGTTGAACCTGTGATGCTTCTGTCTCAGCCTCCCAAGTACTGGGATTCCAGGCATGTGCCACCACACCCAGCTTATTCTCTTAACATCTTAACTCTGAACTGATTTTTATTCCTTCTTTCCCTTTACTTTCCATGTCTTATTTCTTCCCCCTTGTGTGTGTGTAATATAGTAATTAGAGAATTACTATAGTAACCTCCTAATGAGTCATATTATTTTTAGATTATTTACTTTCCAACCCTCTCTAAATATGAAACCAAATTTGTTTTTCAAGAAAAACTTCCATTTTAACAGTTCCCTACTGAAAAGGTAGGCAAACTGCTTATCAACCTCTGTTTCCAGTCCTATCAACTGACCCAGAAATATCTCTGTTAATATCCCAACATTCTGGCTTCTCCTACACACGATCTGCCTATTCTTTATTTAATGGTTTTTCTTTGTCTTCACAGACCTGGCCACTACATTCTCTGTCATTGGTAGTTGACTCCGCTGGCCCACTCTATTACATGCATGTGGAACCTACCCTTTACACACATGTCATTCTCATATCTACACTTATATTTTTTCCATATTGTTGCATATAGTTGTAGATTTTATTGAATTTTTTTAAAAACTTGAGTTTTCATTTTTTATATAGGCTAAAGAATAAGCAATTTTCAGCAAACTACATTTGATTCAAGCAGTTAGCTAAAGTGCCAAACATTATCTTGGAATTCTTGTGTGCTTTTTTTCTATTTGCATGCTAGACAAGCACTTTACCACTGAGCCACATCCTAGCCCTTTATCTTGGAATTCTTAGGGTTCAGAGGTTTCTAAATTTTATGATTGTTTCTTAGTTGGTTTTACACTGAATATTTAAGAAGAATTTTCTTAAACTCTTAAATATTTCAGTTTCTCTTTCCAAATTTGTAGTAGCACACACACACTACTTTGCTATTACTTTATCACTTGCTTCAACAAAGAAGAATTTAATGTCTTTTCTGTTTCTTGATACTACTGCAACATTTTTAATGGTTTTTCTTTGTCTTCACAGACCTGGGCACTACATTCTCTGTCATTGGTAGTTGACTCCGCTGGCCCACTCTATTATATACATGTGGAACCTACCCTTTCTCTCATTATAACATTGCTGCTAAATGTGCCTCCTACTCATGCCGAAGTTCACCAAAGTCTTGGTCGCTGTTTGAATGCACTTATTACCACACTAGGTCCAGAGCTACAAGGTATGCCTAGGCTGTTTTTGTGATGTTTACATTAAAAATATATACATAAAAATGAATTCAGTTCCCAGTCTCCATGCTTGGCATTTGGTAGGTGTTCAGTATATTTTGTTAAATGAATGTATAAATGTCATTCAGGCTGATTTCTCCTACCTTCTAAAGACAAGGAATAAATACCATATTTAGAAAGGTAAGCTATATCTCTTAGCAATTAAAATGACAGACATGAGCCGGGCGTGATGGTGCATGCTTGTAATCCCAGTACTCAGGAGGCTAAGACCAGAGGATTGCAGGTTCAAGGACAGCTTCAGCAAATAGTGAGACACTCATTAACCTAGTGAGACTCTGTTTCAAAATAAAATAAAATTGGGCTGGGAGTGTAGGTCGGGGTTAGAATACCCCTGGGTTCAATCCCCAGTGCCATGAAAAATAAAATAAAAGGACAGATATGAAGTAGAATAGCTTAAAGAGCCCTCATCTATTTAGGGAGAAAAAAAGTCTCAAATCTCAAATATTCTTTTTTTGTTTGTTTCTGTGATACTGGGGATGAAACCCATGGGCCTTCTACCTCTGGGCTACACCTTCAGCCCTATTTTATTTTTTATTTGGAAACAAGTTCTCCCAAAGTTGCTGAGAGCCTCACTAAGTTGGCTGGCTTTGAACCTGCGATCTTTCTGTCTCAGCCTTGCAAGTACTGGGATTACAGGTGTGCACCACCACATCTGACTTCAAATATTCTGTTCTATTCAAATTGCATGGCATATGTTTATAACTCCCAACTTATAAAAACAGGGCTAATAAGTTTATTGGCTTTTTTTGGTACTATGGATTGAACCCAGGGGCATTCTACCTCCAAAATACACCCCTAACCCTTTTTATTTTTGAAACAGGGAATCTCACTAAATTGCTGAGGTTGGCACCAAACCTGCAAACCGCCTGTCTCAGGCTCCCAAATACTGGATCACAGGCATGGGCCACAATGCGCAGCCTTTTGCCTTCTTTTGTAGTAGAAATTTTACTTCATATATCCTTAAGGCTAAAGCTAGAAATAAATTTTAAAACCTGATCTGTTTAAAGAGTAATAGTTTCATAGGACAATTATTAAAAGCTTTCGGCTTTTTATTTTAGGTAACAGTACTTCAATTTCTCCCTTAAGGACTTCTTGCCTCTTGGGCTGTGCAGTGATGCAAGATAACCCAGACTGCCTTGTTCAAGCTCAGGCCATCTCTTGCCTTCAGCAACTTCATATGTTTGCTCCACGACATGTCAACTTGTCTAACCTAGTTAGCTGCCTCTGTGTAAGTATAAAATTATAAATGAGCCTTAGTTGCTTTTATTCAAAACTCAAAGATTTATTCCAGTTTAATATTCTTTAGACTGTGTACAAAATTGTATGTTATAATTATTATCTCTCATTTTTGGAAGTATGGAGGCAGCTTTTATATATTCACCTCTTAAGTCTCTCATATGTGAATTCATTTTTCTCCCATTAGTATTTAACTTAATATATGGAATGTTTATTCATTAATCAGTAAGCACATATTGGGTGCTTATAATGTTCCAGATAATGTATAAATGCTGTAGAACATAGAAATATTTTTGTGGTCCCCTGTCTCTTTTATTTGTTCCCTATTCTAAATTGTTACATAAATGTTTTTTCTATCTGAGATAGAAAAATAACACATTTTAATGCATATGTTTCTAGAATATTAAGGAAAAGGTTTTGCCCTTAATGTTCTAATAATGTATCTAACAAGTGTAGAAAGATAAAAGCAATCACCTACAAGTTCTGATGAAATGGTTTATAAGCATCATTGGTTTTAAGATTTATCTTGACCATAACCAATTTCTATCTGAACTTTCCTCAAAAATTTAATTATGTTTGAGATTATAACTTGACACCACTGCTTTTCAACTTTTTCTGCTGTGCAGTGGTCACAGCACATTCCCATTAGTAGCTTGGCAGTTGAGAAGCATTGCTATAGACATTCCTTTCATTTTCATGCTTGAGGCAAAATACGCAGCATTTCAGAACTTGAGAGAACCTCCAAATCTAAAAATCTGTCATATAGATTATATCTACTTTTTTTGTTTTGTTTTGGCAATAGTGGTAATTGAACCCACTGGCACACAACCACTGAACTGTATCCTTACCCGGACCTCCCCTACCTTTGTTTTTATTGTTGTTGTTTTGGTTTTTTGTGTATGTGTGTGTGGTACTGGGAATTGAACCCAGAGGCATTCTACCTCCAAGATACACCCCTACCCCTTTTTTCTGTTTTTTTTTTTGAAACAAGGTCTCTCTAGATTGATGAGAGTCTCACTCAATTGCTTAGGCTGGTCTTGAGCCTGTGATTTTCCAGTCTCAACTTCTCAAGTACTGGGATTACAGATGTTTCCACCACACATGGCCCCACACCTTTTTTAATTTTTATTTTTAGACAGGGTTTCTCTAAGTTGCTACGGCTGGCCCCAAACTTATCATTCTCCTCCTCCGTCTCCCAAATAGCTGGGATTACAGATATACTATTGCACCTGGCCCAAGACTGGTTTTTTTTTTTTTTTTTTTTTTTGTGGTACTGGGGATTGAACTCAGGGGCATTCTACCTCTGAGCTACACCCTCAGCCCTATTTTTTATTCTTTATTTTGAAACCGAGTCTCACTAAGTTGTGGAGTGCCTCACTAGGTAGCTGAGGCTGGCCACGAACCCGGATCCTCCGGTCTCAGCCTCCCAAATGCTGGGATTACAAGCGTGTGCCACCACGCCCGGCTCCAAGACTGGTTTTAATGATGGAAATATTCTGCAAAAGTAGGAGCCAGGCACAGTGGAGCACACCTATAATCCCAACTTTTCCCAAGGCTGAAGCAGCCTTGTAAGTTCAAGGTCAGCTCAAGCAACTTAGCAAGACCCTGCCTTGAAATAAAAAATAAAAGGGCTGGGTGTATAACTCAGAGATAGAGTAACACTGGGCCCAATCCCCAGTATCACACATTTTTTAAAAAGTCTTAATGAAAAAATCTTAGGGCCCACAAAGTCAAATAACTTACCCAAGGTAACACAGCTAAATAGTGGTAGCTAATTCTAAGTCTAAACTACAGGTTTCTAGATTCCTTGTCCAATTACCATTTTATTATTTTAAACTGCCTTGTAAATTTTATGTCTAGATCATAGCTCTGTCACCTCCTCACTATGTGGCTGTAGGGAAGTTCCTTACAACCTAAACTACCTCATCTGTTAAACATGAAGATTACATAAAATGCTCCATTTAAAGGCACATATCCTCGACATTTAATTAGCACAATGGTAATTGTTGGGGTTTCTTTGTCTTGACATATGTCTTAAACATAGTCACATAAGACTTAAGGCTGACAGACTTTTCTGACAGAAATTTTTGTTCCTTTATTTTTTAAATCTAGGTCAATCATATACTAGGGAAAATAGCACTTACAGGAAAGGATTTTACTTTTACTTCTCAGGAAGATTACTCTTTATATTTGAAGAATCAAAATAATTATTGAAAATTTTTCCACTTCTTTACAAGTTGATTTGACTTTAGTCTCCATCTAAATATAGTACCATTTCTTCTTATTGAATTGTAGTAGAAAATATTCATTTAGTACCTTTAATATTTTCTCCTTTGATATATGAATTCCCTTATTAATTAAAGTTTATTGAGAAATGAAGAGCCTGTGAGATTTTTCTTTTGGATATACTGAGCAGTTCAGAAAATCTGCAGTAACAGTTATAGGTGTAAAATTATTTTTTCTTATGTAGAAACCATATATTAAAAATTAACTTCACTACAGTGCATTAATTTTGTGTTTTAATATTTTGATTAGCAATTCTAAATTTATTAGATTAAATTTACTATATTTTAGAGTGTTCTCTGAAGTAAGGAAATTGCATTTCATCATAAGGCAAGAATCATATTGTAAAGGTTTTCTTCTAACCGCATGCTGTTTAACTTCCATTCTGAACTTGGCCTTAGCTACATTAACAGTTCTGAGTACTCTCAGTTTTAAAACTTGGCTTCCAAAAGTAAAACATAGCTATAATTAGCTTTGTTTCTTGCAGGACACCTGTTCATGTGAATGCAGTCCAGATCACTCCTCTCACAGACATGTTGCTTGATCTGGTTCTAATACTGAGGTTTAATCAGAGATTCCAAAAGAAAACCTGACTACTCACGTGTACATTTTATAATTATTGCGTATTGACTGCTTTCCAGATCTTAACTCATATTTTATGAAGTTGGAAAATAAAGTATTTGTGCCACATTTTTAAATTGGAGCTAAGCCAACTTGAATGATAACTCTATCAACACATATATATATTTTAATGCTAAGCTGACTATTGTCAGAGTCATCCTATAGTATTTATCCTTTGGTTCTGTCATGACTGGTCTGTCATTTGTTTTTGTGCAGGAGATCTTGTTGGATAATTCTGTGTTGGTAGGTCCCTGACCCTTGATTTCTAACTTTTTTTTTTTTTTTGAGGTTTGCAGTGCTGTGTCTTTGTGTCATTTTGAGTTGTAGATGTTCTTGTTTTCCTCTGCATCTCTATGTTTAAACTAATCATTAATGCAAAGCCCAGTATAGCATGTTACATAGTACTTATTTAATACCAATATAAACAAATCCTTCCTAACCTTCTCCAGCTGCTGCATTCACTCCTTGCACTGAATTTTGCATCTTTTTTATTTAATACATTCATTTCAGAAAGGAATAGTACTTACAGTTTCATTTATTTTTTTTTTTAATTTTTGTATTTTGCCTGCTTTGTTTGTTTGCCTTAACCCACTCTATTCCTCTCCCCAATTTAAATGCTAGAGAATGACATGGAGATATTAAGCCTCCCATTTTGCTTTGTGTGACAGCCTTCAATCTTTTTCAACCAAACACATATAGAGTACTTCTAAGCATGCTTTTTTAAAAGATTGTTTGATCAGCCTGAATAAATACTGCACTTGCCTTGTATTATACACTTGTAAAACTTAGTTAAAATAGCTAGTTGATTTATTGACTTCTCTTTAAAATTGTCTTGTAGAGTGCTTTTTGTCATTATTATTAAATATAGCAGTAATTTTGGGCATGAATAAACCTAATCTTTTTATATTTTAACTTCTCTGTTATTCTCTGTACTAGTTTCTAACAGAAGTTACTAAACATGACTGGAATGACATTACCTTGAGATTTGGATAACATTTCTCTCTATCTACTTTCGAGTTTTACAATATGGCTTGAGGGTATAGTAGAACATACTTACTAAGCAGTTCCCACCCATATATTTCATGGATGCCATATTAACTAACTTTTTCTGAGTTTTGGCTTATGATAAAATTTTAAATTCAGCTCTCTTTGCATGTGTTTCCTCTTATACCTTGAGAATTAGTCCCTACCACTTACCCTGTTTTTCTTTCTCAGAATTTAGCCTTTTGCTCCTCACAACAAACTCACCTATTTCAGTTAGTCTTCCTTTCCCTAAAACGCCAAACCACTATAAGATCACCATTATTAAGATCATAATTACACCATTATTTCTCAGAGTTTGCTTTGAAAATCACTATCATAAAATATGTATTGTCCTAGGGGTATAGCTTAGTGGTGGAGTACATTGTAGCATGCGCAAGGACCCTGGATTCAAATGCCAGCACCAGAAAAAAAAATTACTATTGTAGACCACACCGAACTAGTCTTTACTCTCCAAGTTAGAACCAAATAAATTTTAAATCTCTAGACTTTATTTCACTTATAAAATCACAGCATAAGAATTTGTATCTAGAAACCTCTGACTCATAATTGATCATTTAAAGGTAAAACACCAGGTTTATCATTTGCCATGGATAGATACAGCCTTCTAAGATTTGTGTTGTATTTCTAAGATATGTACCTATATGTATATCTCCATATAAAAGTATTTATACATATATATGTATGTGTGTATGTATATATACATATATATATATGTATATGTTCTGCCGTGTCTCTAAAGGGCATCTTTAGAGAATGTTTTCTGAATTAAAACTCTTTCTGCCTTACTTGAAAATACATTTATTCCATATGTGTTATAAATAAAATACTATTGTTAGACTACATTAATAATAACTAACACTAATTGAGCATTACTGTTTACCAGGTTCTGTGGTAAGCCCTTTGCATGCTTCTTTGTGTTAATTTCATAATAGCACTGTGAAATGGGAGTATTGCAGATAAGGAAACTAAGGCACAGAGAAATTAAATAATTTGCCCAAGGTTACACAGCTAGTAAGTGGGGAATCGAGGACTCAGACTGAGATAATTTGACTCCAGAGGCTCCAATTTAACCAGTTTATTTCATATATTGTTATGTTTGTGTAAGTTTCTTAAAAGATCATAAAATACTATAATGTAATTGCATGAGCACAAATGTATAAATTCTTTTAAGTGTGTGTGTGTGTGTGTTTTTATCTTTCAAAACAATTTTTCCTCAAATGAATTCTGTCTTCTAACACCATCAAGAGCCTTTTGCTTGGATTTGTTTGCTTGGATTTTGTGCATAATTTAGTACATGTATTATTCTTTTACCTCCATAAATTATATAATCATAAATATATACTAGGATAGTTTTAAGAAGTTTCTGTTTTTTAATAAATTGTGATCAAGAGGAAGTCCAGTGAATATCTATCAAACTTGTTGAGTGCCACCAAGAATTTTAGCTCTTTCATTCCCTAAATGGTATCTTTCAGGTCAATCTCTGTAGTCCCTACTTATTACTGAGAAGAGCAGTTCTGGCTTGTTTACGTCAGCTTGTACAGAGAGAAGCAGCCGAAGTTTCAGAACATGCTGTTATGCTTGCTAAGGATAGCAGAGAAAAGTTGGCCCCAGGTAATTCTTTTTATCAATATTATGTCCAGCTCAAATTTTTGTGTTAATCTTTTTTTGTGTGTGTGGTACTGGGGATGGATACCAGGGGCATTCTACCTCTGAGCTACACCTGCAGTCCTATTTTTTAGTCTTTATTTTGAAACAGCATCTCACTAAGTAGCTGTGGCTGGCCACAAACCGGGATCCTCCGATCTCAGCCTCCCAAGTACTGGGATTACGAGTGTGTGCCACCATGCCCAGCTTGTGTTAATCTTAAATTTTCTATATATACATGAGTCTTTAAATCAAAATTTTAAAGTTAATATGCATAATATGTTTTAAACCTGCTGCAAGAACAGTTATTAACAATTATCATTTCATCCAGTGATTTTACTAGTTTAGAACAATGGCTCTCAATCTGAGACCCACCCTCATCTCCAAACCAGCAACATCTACCCCACCTGAGAACTTGTTAGAAAGGTAAACTATAGGGCCCCATGTCAGACCTACTGAACCAGAAATCTGAGAGTACAGCCCAGCAATCTATATTTTTACAATCTACATTTTTATAATCCTGGTGTTAGTACTAAGTTTGAGAACTGTTGGTTTACAGCAAGTTTTCTTTATATCACTCAATGGAAATTAGACTTAGTCCGTAAGTAATTTATTATACATGCTTCCCTTATTAAAATACATTTTTTATTTTTTTGGTACTGGGGATTGAACCCAGAGGCATTCTACCTCTGAGCTCCACCCCCAGTTCTATTTTTTATTCTTTATTTTGAAACAGGGTCTCATTAAGTTGCAAAGGGCCTCCCTCACTAAGTAGCTGAGACTGGCCACAAACCCAAATCCTCTTGTCTCAGCCTCCCAAGTACTGGGATTACAAGCATGCCCCACCATGCCTGGCTAAAATAAATTTTATTATAGAAAAGTCTGCTACAATAGATAAAGGGCTTTAACTTTAAATAACCCTTCTATATTTTAGAGCCAAACTAAGGTATATTTTTAGCCAGTAATACTTGGTTGAAGTATATTTTAAACCTGTGAGTAACAAACTTGCATATAATTCAAAGAAAATACTAGCCCACAAAATAGTAATATGTTACACACATGTATGTTTAGTTTCCAAAGTACTGTCATACCTTAAAAAAGTCACTGATTTCACAAAGCTTAAACATCTTAAAGCTTTTAGATCCATGTGTTTTACTATCGATCTTTTTTTTTTTTTTTTTTTTTTTGATACTGGGGATTGAACCCAGGGTGCTCATATCACTAAGCTACATTTCATTTTAAGACCGTTTTACTAAATTGCCCAGACTGGCTACCTCAGCCTCCTGGGTCACTGGGATTATAGGCGTGCATCACTGTACCTGGCTACCCTATATTTATTATTTATTTATTTTTGGTACTGGGGATTGAACCCAGGGGCATTCTGCTTCTGAGATATACTCCCAGCCCTATTTTTTTATTTTATCTTATTTTATTTTTTTGAAACAGGATCTCACTAAATTGCTGAGGCTGGTCCTGCAATCCTTCTGTCTCAGCCTCACAAGTACTGGAATTACAGGCATGCACTACCACACTGCACTCCTACAGTCCCCACCCCCCCTTTTTTTTTTTTTGCGGTACTGGGGGTTGAACTCCGGGGCATTCTACCTCCGAGCTATACCCCCAGCCCTATTTTTTATTCCTTATTTTGAAACCGGGTCTCACTAAGTTGCGGAGTGCCTCACTTAGGTAGCTGAGGCTGGCC
>PVLC010020590.1:0-29513 GCA_004027655.1 Graphiurus murinus | reverse complement strand
GGCAGCCACAATCATAGAAGTTTGGGGCTGAGTTACCCTATAAAAGGTAGAAGTGCTGGGGAGGCATCTCAATACCATCTGCCACAAAGGACTTGGGCAGAATGCTCTGAGAGAACAGAGAAGGAAAAGAATCATTGGAGAGATGGAGTTTTTCAGTCATTAACAACAATATAAATATGACACTCAAAAGTTTCTTAATGAAGTATGTGGATGAGAGATATTATATAGAAAAGGGGGATGAAATGGGTTACATGCTTCAAAACTATGATCTGGTGTTCAAAAACTTAATTATGTAGATTGTTAGAATCATTCACCTGAACAGCAGTACACAACATGGATCATTGATATGGTGGCTAGGTTAGTTGCATGTTTTCCTCCCTGGAAGATTAGAATTTAAGAATGTTTTCTTCTGTTTTGGTTTTTAAATAACTGTGTGACTTTAGCCTATTATGCATATTATCAGCTGTGGGTTATCATTTCACATTTGCCAAATGAGGGCACTGGCCTCCCTGCAGACTTCTCAGGTTCACCAGGGGGCCCTCCCAGAGGTTGGGGCAGGCAGAGGGTAGGAATCATTGGAAACATGCCCTGGAAGGCTTCCCATCAGCCTTGTAGACAACGTGCCTAGGAAAGAAAAGTCATCCCACCAGCGCTAGTAATGTGGAGTTTTGGAGTACAAATATTTATTAAAATACATATATAATTAAAAAAAAAATTCTCCCTTGTTTGTTTGCTGTACCATCTGGTTCCACACTTACTAGAACAGTATTAGCATAATTAAATTAGCACTTTCCTATCTCACCTTCCTCTCTTCTGGCATGTATTGTAACTAGTATATCCATCTTGGGGGAACAATATTTTTGACAAGGTATTTATAAATTTAAAGTGATATTCCTTATGGCTTCTTACTGATTTAATTTTTTAATAAAGATTGATCCCTTGGATGGTCCTTAATGACTTTTTCAAAAGGAAATTGGGAAAAAAACCCACAAAGATCAAGCTGACTGTTATTATTGTGATGCTCTGTTTTTTCTTTTATTCCAAAACATGGATAAATTAAGTGACTGTAAATTTTCAACAACAGTGAATAAGCTGATGAAGATCAAGGTGGCACCTTCAAGTGCTCATCAAATTCCAGGCTTAGGGCCAGCCTCCTTGTATAGCACTTGTAATCTGTTTTCTCTTGCCAGAAATCATGTTTCTCAATCCTGTTTTGCTCAGCATCATAGGGAAATCATGGTTTGAATTGTACACATCAAATTTTAGCTTGGTAATATCTAATAGCTCTTTCTCAAAGACTCAGTAGTCCCGCATGTCTTCCACCAATAAGGCCACCTTCCTGATCTTAAGACCTACAGTCATAGCAGTGGGAAATTCCTGACCTTGTTTCAGCTACTTGGTTTGGCTAAAGCTTTAGGTTTTGAATCAGAGTGATAATCTTTAGTATCTTGTAGAAAGGCTAGGTAAGAAATGAATGAGCACTGTATTTAATTTTTACAAGTATTTACTTTGTTTCTTCAAAACATCACTGGAATTCTGGCATATATAACATGGCAAGAAGTGAAAAGTTTTCACTCAAAGCAGTTACTTTGGGCAGAGGGTGGGACACTTTCCCAAAAAGTAGTGATATTAAAAATTCTGCTAAAATTATCTGAAATTTCTCTGAAACTTTACAAAGTAGGGTGATTCCAGTTAAAGTGTCATCTTGACTCTACCTCCTCCTGTTACTTTGGCCCAGCATTTCTACTTTCCAATTTCTCTCCAATTAAATGACGTGGCATCTTCTTTCAATCCCTGTTGCCAGGCACTGATCTCGCCTCAGTCTGGCAGTGCTGGGCCATGACCATCTCTGTCTCTGTGTGATGCTCTTGACTTTCCAATAGCAGACTGTGGTGGGTGGTCTGCACAAAGGGTGGCCTGACTTCTCTGAGAGCACTGGACTTTTCCGATTGTCCTCTTCCTCCCTAATTCTTCTCCCTAACTCTTTGCTGGTTTCTGGGGGAATTCTTTCAAATCTGCTGCTCTTTCCTCCTTACATTTGCCCTGAGATTGTCCTCTCCTGCCTTCCTTAAATAAGAGCCTAGCTCAGGCTGCTGCTTCTGCTCTCTTCTGTTCTCACACTACACAGATGATAAAAAGCTTTAAAATTAAGGGGAAAATCTCTGTTTGAATCTGGACTCTGCTACTCATTAGCTCTATGACTTAGAAAGTGCTGTTGAAATTTCCAGGGGTTCCATGTTCTTATCTGTAAATTGGAAGCTACCATACTTACTCTATTCTATACTCAACAATGACCTATAGGTGTGTGTATGTGTGTATATGTGTGTGTGCATGTGTGTGTGTGTGTGTGTGTGTGTGTGTGTGTGTTTTGAAGTAATTTTCATAGTTCTGGCATGTAAAAATGACACTATTGCTTTAATCTTTGGATAAACACATGCACATACCCTAGCTTGTGAACTTCATAAAGGCAAGGGCACTTACCTTGTTTTACCTTTAGCACTGACATAAATGGTTGGCACATAGTAAGCACTCACTAAATGGCTGCCAAATAAATGACTATCCAAAGAAAAATTTCCACTGACACACTGACTTCCACAACATCATTCACTACCCTGATTTCTCATCTAAACTGGAGAAGTCAGTCTCTAAGCTCTTCTTAGGAATTTCTCTGGACATCTCAAGGTAAATGTATCCTTGAACATACTCCTTTTCCCAACCTGTACCTTCTATTCATGCTAATAGTATCATGCATTAAGTAAATGCAATCCTAATCTTCCCTGGTCTTCCATATCTAGACAAGTCCTAAATATCTTTACATTCTACCCCCTTCTTTCAGACTCTGCCTGAGTTCAGCCCCATCCCTTCTCAAGTGCATTACTACCCTAACTTTATAGCTGGTCTCCTTTCTTTTAGTTATGTCTTAAAGCATTTACCTAAGCTATTCAAAAAATGAGCTTTATAAAACTCAAAATTATCCAACTTGTACAAATGAAATAACCAAAGCCCTCGTAAAATGAGAAAATGCTCTGTTATATAGGGGTGAAGTTTAGAGCTTAGGTGGAGTCTAGAATTTCAGATACCTAGCCTTCTTCTGTTTTGTCAAAAGTCATCTTCATTGAGAAATATATACCAGGAATCTATCAACTTTCTTAAAAAAAGAAAAGGCTGAGCTGGGCATGTTGGCACACACCTGCAATCACAATACTTGGGAGGCTGAGATAGAAGGATAGCAGGTTCGAGCCGGGCGTGGTGGCGCACGCTTGTAATCCCAGCATTCGGGAGGCTGAGACCGGAGAATCCGGGTTCGCGGCCAGCCTCAGCTACCTAGTGAGGAACTCCGCAACTTAGTGAGACTCAGTTTCAAAATAAAGAATAAAAAATAGGGCTGGGGGTGTAGCTCGGAGGTCGAATGCCCCTGAGTTCAATCCCCAGACCCGCAAAAAAAAAAAAAAAGAAGGATATCAGGTTCGAGGACAGCCTCAGCCACCTAGCAAGACCTTGTTTCAAAAAAAATAAAATAAAATAAAATAAGGGCTGGGGGTATGACTCAGAGATAAAATATTCCTGGGATCAAGCCCACTACAAATTTAAAGGTGGGGGGGCTGGACTTTTATGTAGGAAAAGTAGAAGGTTCCTTTTCATTTTATTACTTAGAGAAACTGAAATGGTGCCCAAAATTTAAGTCTTAGATGGGTAACAGAGGCAGCACTGCTGGGAGTTCTCAGAACTGAATCATGAGTTTGCTTCTTTTCTCTTGACCCTTCCCGCTTCTCTGGATTTACAAATGTGCATGTGAGAAAAAATGCTTCCTTCTAAAGATCTAGGGGTAAAAGTGAAAATAAGAATCCAGATAATAAAGTACAGCTACAAAAGGAAGCCCACTTAGTTTGGAAAAACCATTACTGTATCAGAATGATGTATCTGCAAGTGACTCGCATGAACATATTTTATGTGCCCGCCAGCGTGTTTTTTGTAGTTCCCTCCAGCAGATATTGCTCTTTTATTACTCGTTAGCCACTTAAAATCCAGCCCAATTTTAACAGTGCTAAAAGAGCAAGAAAATTTATTTTAAAGAAAAAGGCTACATTCTTCTAAACCAGAGTCATAATATTAATACTTAAAATGCATGGCAACATGCTGGGAAAATGGGATAGTTATTTAGATATATTATAAAATGTAGCCCACTACTTTGATGTGATTCACTACTATTTCACCAAACCAATTTAAGAGTATCCTGTAGAGAGGGAATAGTGCAATTAAAATTAGTAACAGAGATTTTCACATGCATAGATCTAAATCAGGATAGGTTGATAATGAATTAAGTAATTTTGCTTCCTTGTGAAGTCAAATCCATAATAGATGCATCTAAGAGATAGCATGCACATTTAAAGGACCTGCCGACGCGTGGTATTCTGACTCGATTGACAATGTTCCTGGTAGCTTTTCTCCTTCTTTTTTTTTTTTTTTTTGTTGTTTGTTTTTGTTTTTGTTTGTTTCTCCTATTTGGCTTTGATGGCAGAATTTAAGTAGGTAGTTATGATAAATTTATATAATTTGACTATTTGATCAACATGCTCTGTTTCAGTAAAGGCCAATTTCTTTTAAAAAATAACTTTACAAATCCAGTATTTAAGAAATGAAAGTCACAAGAATACATGTGAATTTTTAGATATAAGAATCATATACTCTATAACTTTTCAGTGCCAAAGCAAAGTGATTCTCACCTTTTCAGTACTTGGTTTCATTTAAAAACATCAATGGTGCTTACACCTAGTGTGTCACTACCCTTCTTGGGTCACTGTGTATGGTACTTGCAGTGTCATGCTTTCTGTTCTGAGGCTGTTCTGACTTTAGCCTGCAGCACTCAGGCTCTGGGTACTGATGACTGTGTTATCACTAGATCCTAAGGCTGGGTCATGTTCATCATTTCTACACTGAAAGTGGGACTCCTTAGCCTTGAGGAAGTTTGTAAAGAGCTATGAATATACTATTTCTGTGTTTTGCAGAAAGTGTTAAACACACTTATCAAAGGAACACAGAAGTAGTGAGAGAAGGAATGAATGCAGTTGTCACAGTAATGAGGATCAATTCATTTTTCTGCCTTTATTGTGGCGATTTGCAAGGTTTATGTACTATCTCTTATGGAGTTTACCAGAATTGGTGAATTTCTGCCAGGCCAGAAGGAAATGCAAACCCAGTAATTTATTCTGGTCCCCTAATCTCCCTGCTCTGAACAATAATATTTATCCCCAATGATACTACTCCAGTTTTAAGGACTCAGTGATTTATCAGTCAAGTCAAGAATCTGAAAGTAAAAAAAAAAATAAGATTATAGATGAATCCCAAGTTCATCACTTCCAAACTCTGAGATAATTGATGTTACTTCATTTTTATGAATTTATTCAGTTCTTAAACATAATAATAGAAATTATTTCATAGGATTATTGTATAGATCAGAGATGATGAATGTAAGATGCTTGATATATCATGAAAATTTTGTAAATTCTTATAAACAAAAGTTATGAAGACTATTTGCTTATGTCTTAAGATAAATAATACTATGATAATAAAGTGTCTGTATATTTACTCTTCTCACAGAAAACTTTGTTTCTTCCAAGGTGAAATTCCAGCTTTCTAAGAAAATTATTGGTAGAATATAAAATGCCCTCATTTGTTCATTCACGCACCAAATGCTTACGAAGCGCCTACCATGTGCCAAGTATTTGGAATACAGAAGTGACCATAACAAAGCCATTCTTCCACCAGACCACCAGAAGAGGAGAAAATAGACAGATATATCAAGGAGTATATGTTGACAAAGAGTAATAGAGGATGATATTTTAAATAATGTTCCCAGTGTTTTTGTCTTACATAGAAAACCCAGAAACATAAACTCCAAGCCATTGATAGATTTGGTTAATTCCCAGTGGGTGTACTTAAGTGGGGAGGCAGCACGGTCAAATGGAAGTTACATGGACTTTGGAAAGCAAGAAGTGTTTCTGTTTGTGGCAATGGCACCAATTACCTGGCTACCATATGCAATGCACTATCTGAGCTTCAGTGATTTATCTGTCATAATTACCAAGTACTCACTGAATACCTATTGTTTACAGATACTTGGAATAGATACATGAACACAAGAAACCCCTGCTTTCTCAGAACTTACTTGCTTCCAGAGAAGAAAGTCAAATACACATGTTGCTACAATGTCCTATAAAATATTATGAGGCAGAGTAAAGGAACAGAAAGTAATAGGCATTCCCATTTTTGATGGTACACCAAGTATCTAATGTCTTTTTGAAAGGCAACATTTAAACAGGAACCTCAGTGAAGTGAGGGAGTAAGTTACACAGATCCCCATGGGGAGACCACAGCGGGATGGACCTCAAAGCGCCTGTTGGTACAGGCTTGATGGAATCTAGAAAAGGCAAGGAGGTTGGTGTTACTGGAGCAAAATAAGACAAAGGCTAGTGTAGGAGAAGAGGTTGGAGTCAAAACCAAGACCAGCTGGGCATGGTGGCACAAGTTTGTAATCCCAGTACTAGGGAGGCTGAGACCGGAGGATCCCGGTTTGCAGCCAGCCTGAGCTACTTAGTGAGGCCCTGCACAACTTAGTGAGACCCAGTTTCAAAATAAACAATAAAATAGGGCTGGGGTATAGCTTGGAGGTAGAATGCTCCTGGGTTCAACCCAGTACTGCAAAACAAAACAAAAGACCACACATAGGCTTTGAATCTTTAAAAGGAAAAGAAGAATGCTGAGAATTTAGGTTGGGAATGAACATATTCTGAGTTATTAAAAACAATTCCTTTAGTCTCTATGTAGAAAATATACTAGGAAAGGCCAAAGTGGAAGCAGAGATGCTAATTGTTTACATCTGGCAGAGATGCTAGATGTTTATTGCAGAGGTCCAGATGAGAGATAAGGGTGGCCTGTACCAAAGCATGCTGGAAAAGGTGAAATGTATGGGATTCAGGATCTATGTTGAAGGTTAAACCCAGCATAATGTGTTGAAGGGTTAGATGTGAGCTGGAGAGGAAGGAAAGACTCGAGGCTTATTCAAAGCTTTTGCCAGAGCTATTTGGTGATTGGCAGTAACTTCTAAAAAACAAACAAATAAAACAGATGGTGGTAGGAGGAGTACACCTAGGTATGGAAAAGAGAGTTCAGTTTTACCAAATTAACTTTAAGAAAATGTCATTTCAAGACAGTGGGACAAGTAACTGGGAAGAAAGTCCAGGTAAGAGGTAGACATTTGAAAGTTACCAGAGTGCTTCTGCTAGTTAGATTTCTGTGGGTGAAGTCAGCTGGGGATCCTTGTAGCTAAAGACAGAAGAGTTTGAGAGAAAGGAACGCTAGAATCCTCTAACATTTGTAGATATGAATAAGACAAGAATCTTGAAAATACCCAGCCACTCTTAGAAACTGAGAGAGACCCTATTTCAAAATAAAAAATAAAAAGGGCTGGGGGTGTATTTCCTAGGTAGAATACTCTTGGGTTCAATCCCCAATACCCCCCAACCCCCCCCCACACACACATAAATAAAATATACCTTGATATCTAAAAAAGAAAAAAGAAAAGAAAACACTCAGCTAGTGTCTTGGTAGGAAAATCAGAGTATCATGGAGTCCTGGAAGCCAGGTAGAAAAAAAATTTGAAAAAGTGTCTTAAGAAGGATATGAAAAAAGGAGTGATATGAAAGCTACCAAAAATAAGTAAAAATGTGGGAAAGATATGAAAATGACTAACAATTTCTAGCTCACCTTAATTTTACAGTCTGGTGTGAATAAATGGTACTCTGTCTAATTAGTGTATCTCAGAAGCACCAGTGACAAAAGAGTATGAACAGATTTTAAATTAAAGTTCAGTGATACTCAACGATATCACTCCACATTTTGAAGTAAATGCTTTTATCTTTAAAAAATGTTAAGAAACTCTATGCAAAATTTTAATGCATGTGTGTATATAATTTTCATGAGCAAGAAGGACATGAAGATTTGCTCTTGAAGAGCAGCATAATAATAGACATGGAAAGAATCACAAATATCACAGTTAAATGAGGTCAAACTCATGAAATAATGAGGCTGTAAATATTTCTAAGTCAAAAAGCCTTCTGCTATGGAAGAGCACCAGTGGTTTTCAAACTTCACCATTAGTCAGAATCACTTGGAGAGCTGTTTAAACCCAGATATCTGGGCCCCATTCTCCACATTTCTGAGTCAGTAGGTCTGGTTTTTGGCTGGGAATTTTCATTTCTAACAAGTTTCCACAATATTCGATGCTAGTGGTCCAGGGTCACCTTCAGAGGCATCCCTCTATAAGCTACAGGTACTAGGACAGTTTTTACTTTGTGCTTATTAAAAGCAATAATAATGACTACTTCATTTTGTTCATTTAATAATGTGCCAGGCACCATGATAACCACTCTGAACTCTTCATCTCATTCAGTCCTCAAAAGAACCTTATGAGATGGGGTTCATTTTATGTATGTGGAAACTGAAGTTCAAAGGAGTTGACTAATTTGCTTAGAGATCTGAGCTAATAAATAATGAAGTTGGCAGTTTGTTTCTCTCTGTCTGAACAATACAGTGGAGAGCCTTGCTCCTCAATATGTGGTCTATAGATCAGCCACCTTGACTTTACTGGGTACTTATTAGAAATGCACAATCTAGCTGGATGTGGCAGCATTGCCTGGGAGGATGAGACAGGAGGATCACTGATTTGAGAACAGCCTCAACAACCTAGTGAGACCCTCAACAACTTAGTGAGACCCTGTTTCAAAGTGAAAAAAAATAAAAAGGGCCAAGGTATATCTTAGGAGGTAGAATGCCCCTGGGTTCAATCCCCAGAACCAAAATAAAAATTAAAAAAAAAAAAAAAGAAATGCTTAATCTCAGGCCCCACCCCAGACCTACTGATTCTGCAATTTAACAAGATCATTATGTGATTCATATCACCTTTTTCATGCTAAAGTTTGAGAAACATAGGTATAGAGAGCTTCTTTTAGTATGATTCTTAATAGATAGGCAATCAAGAAAACACTGGGCAGAAGGAAAAGTTCCCAAAAAAGTGATAGTTGATATCTTGCATTATATAACATCAGAATACAAAGTATTCTACCTGGAAAGGAAAATGTTAGAGATCTCGCTCAAAATATCAAGTTGAATCATATGAAATAGTCTCTTTTCTGACTTGCAAAAATGCTGGCATAATGATTGGAGTAAGGGATCCAAACTGAAATGACTTTGAGACCCAAAGATGTATGGCAGATGAGTAACGGCAGCTCATAGGCTTATTGACAGTGAAGTATCAGAAATCCAGCCACTTGCTGCTATGTGTAGGCGTGCATGGATGTTGAATGGACGAGGCCTGCTACCTTGCAGTTTGGGAGTGCTGGCCTAGGGTTGCAGTGCACATGACAGCACATTGCTGAGTAGTTTTATTCATAGTGGGCACCAGTTACTCACAGTAGGTATCATCACTGTGTGTTCTAGAGTCAGCACATGTTTTCATTTATTCCAATGTAATTATTAACAAGCCCCTTTCACTCTCAAAAGTATCTCACTTTTTGATAAATTGCCTGGTCCACCAAACTTGACAAGAAACTTTGGAAAGAAATAAACTTAGAAAACTACATGTATTAAGTCAGCAGCAAGATTGGTTATAATAGAATATTTAAGACCTAATCATAAGTGTTATGAAATGAAGAAACATTGTCGAATGCAGCTGGTCTTAAGGCTTTTAATATTAATATTGTGGAGCAATCAGAGGGTGAACATCAGCAGACCTGGATTTTGACTATATGAGGTTCTGGGAAAGATGATGGTGCTCTCCAAGTCTCTATTTCGTTATCTAAGAAAGAGAAAGAGTAAAGTCCCCTTCATTGACCCTGATGGCATGTTGTGCGGATTGTGTATAATATCAATGGAAGTGTTTTGAAAGCATTAAGGAACTACAAAATGACTAAGTTCCTACTAAGGAACTACTGCCAATATCATGTTGTAAAGAAAGGAATATAGGAGAAAACAGACAACTTTTGAGGAAATACAAAATGGACATCCTAAGGCTTTAAATGAAAACTACACAAGGTAATTCTTGGTAGCAGGGGGTAGGGTGGATAGTTAGGCAGTTTCAGTGAGTTGTGCAGCAGAGACTCGGCCACCATAGCTCATCATCAGTTTGTCACCCAGTTAGCAATTATAATCAAAGGGATTTACAAGAAGCAAAAGTAAAATACTAAAACTTAATGTAAAACCATTATTCCTTATATATACCAAATTCTTTTTAAAATAAGCCATTGACTTTTGTCTGTGACTGGAATTGTGCCTCTGATACTAAGGAGATAAGAGTCCATTTGCTGCTTTACTCTCCTTTGAATAATTAAGCTGGATATGTTTTTAGTCTCATAGACTTTTGAGAACTATTGGTTTTGTAATGGTGACTACTTCCTGTTTCTGGACTTATGTACAGGCCTCTTTAAGAAAAAAACAAAAAAAAACCAGCAAACAAGACAAAGATCTTTGCTGAGCGAGCACCTTGTCATGGGACACAGGAATGGCGGGTTGCTTGGATTTCCTCCTGGCCTTAGGAAACACATCGACCCTCATCTTTCAAGGCTTTTGTGATAGATTTTTTAGAAATAGATGTCTTAAACAGTTATCTCCTTTGTTTGCTTATTTTGGCACAGTTCTACCTACTGTCCTTCTTTTTTTTTTCCGCTTCCTTATACTGGGAAGGGCCTGTACCCCTGAATTACATCCCCAGCCCTTTAATTTTTTTTTTCAATAGAGTCTCCCTAAATTGATCAGGCTAGTCTCAAACTTTTGATTCTCCTGCCTCAGCTTCCTGAGTTGCTGGGATTACAGGTGTGCACCAACACATTGGAAAATTTTCCTGGTTTCTTTGTTACCCAGAATGAATAAGAAACATGTCACAAGGGGCCAGAATGTAGCTCAGTGTTTAAGTGCTTGCCTAGCACACAGGAGGCCTTAGATTCCATCTCGAGCATTGCAGAAACAAAGCACCTCAAGAAAACAAATCATGTTGTAATTAGCTTAAATATATTTTAAAAGTTCTCTAGCTTGAATATTACATTTATTTATTAGTATGTTTTGACCACAGGTACTTGAATTTTACTTGTATGAGCTTTGACAGTTAAGGAAATTGTAAGAGGCCAAGAGTTAACTGTCTTAATTCATGATTTGGGAGGGCAAGGTAGTCAAACTTGTGACTCATTCACTCTACATTTTCTAATGCCAGGTTTCAGGTCCTTTCATTTCCACTGAAGGATAGTGTTCCAAGCCTGTCAAGTGCCCCAAAGTGGCGTGCATGTCCCGTCCATACATGTCACAAAAGAATAAGGCCAAAAGGACAGTTGCCTTAGAGAAACAGTAATGCTGAAGCCATTCCATTTGCTTGAATATATTAGAGTCCATAAAAAGCTTGTTCACAATTTAAAAACTGACTTTCTCCTTATTTCCATCTTTTGGATTGTCATTGTTTGCTCAGTTATAAAGTGGCTTGTTGACACCAAATATTTTAATAATTTGATTCCAAGGCTTTGTGTCTATGCCTTTGAGATGCTGGTGTAGTAATTAAACTGTCTTTTAGCTGAAATGCTTGCAAAGCGTCCAGTTCTGTGCCTGGCAGCTGGTGATGCATTATAGAGACATTGAGCTAATCGATTAAAACCGCAGAGGCATGGGAGTTGTCTGACAGCACTGTACTAGGATGAAATTAGTTGGAATTGCATGGTGAAATTAAGGGGAATGCAGCTGATTGCAGCCCTTCTGGGAGAATCCTGGGTGAGAGGGACACTGTGCGTTGATCCCTGTGTAATTAGGACAGCCATGTTTTAACAGTATTTCTAAAGTATTAAAATGGACTGGATAAATCAGCAGGGCTGCTTCCAGTGAACTTGGCATCCATCCACTGTGACTGAAATAACATGAAATTTTTCGGCTGCTAGAGAATGTGAAATTGGACTAATTGTCTTTTAACTAGTCTGCTCGACTGCTAGCCTGGAGCAGGGCTGAAAAGGGGAGAGGCTGGTGGGACGGCAGCCAGGGGATGGGGAACTGAGATTCATGACTATCATTTCAACCCATTGGAATGTATAACAACATCACATATGCAGATGGCTCTGATTTATACTGTCTCATCATGAGGATCCCTTCCTAAATATTTTAAAATCCATTTTAAAGTGGGTGCTTTGATTCAAATACTGTAGAAGTCCAACCCTGTTCCCTTAAATTATAATTACTGCTCCTCCCTCAGAATGGGAAAAGGGATTTTAGAACCTTGTAAATCACTCATCAGCTTCCAGGTGGAACTCTGTCCCATGGTCTCTTCTGAGTAGGGCACATTGCACAGAGAAGGGACATTGATGTGAATTACTGATTCTTCATGTTAAAGGCTTG
This sequence comes from Graphiurus murinus, assembly GCA_004027655.1. Taxonomy (NCBI): domain Eukaryota; kingdom Metazoa; phylum Chordata; class Mammalia; order Rodentia; family Gliridae; genus Graphiurus; species Graphiurus murinus. Next base: position 17,093 of record PVLC010020590.1, on the reverse strand, counting down.
TCCATAATTGCCGAATGTGATGACTGGTCCAACATTCACACTTTACATGTGATTAAAGAGAGAGCCAGGGAGGTTAAACACCATGCCCACGATCACAGAGTAAGGTCATCTGGGGCCCTAGATTGCTATTCAGTTGTTCATTTCATTCCCATTGCTACCAGCAGATAGTATTATTTAGTTTAGTATTACAATTTTCTGCAGAACCACAAATAAAAGTAGGATTTCTGTGATACAGTCATGATTAACAGTCTCGGAATACTTGGTCCTTTTTTTTTTTTTTTTTAACATTACTGAGGTCACTCAAACTTACTGAAATGCTCTCTATCGCTATCAATTTATATTTGTAAAAGGTAAAGGACACACATAAACACCCAAATGGCATTTAAAGAATTCTCAAAGAGGTACAGAAATCATCCAAGTGTATTTTCTTGCCTCAGAAAGACGTAGTTATTTACTATCTCTTTTTGTACAGATGACTTTTCACAAGCTATTGGAAAACTTCATACTAGTCTCTGTCATTTTAGTCCCTAGAGAAACTACTCTTGGATCTAATTGTGTCATGGCATCAGACAGCATTCAGGGACATCCAACAAAATTGAAAGAAAAGACCCACTACTCATTGTTCTTACTGCAGGAAATCTGTGTGATACCTCAGACATCCTTTCACTCAGGACCCAGGGAAAAAGTTTCTCCATGGTCCTGTAAAGGAATAGTTACATTTCTCTTGAGTAACGAGTATGTTGGCATGTCGTGGGTCCTGCAAACAGTAGGAAAATCAGAGCTGCGGCCTCCCTCTATTAAGTTCAGAAGACTTCTTGGCATGCGCTTTGCTATTTAATACCTCCCTTACCTTTCTGTTACTTCCCCAACTCTTTTCTTCACATATATTGGTTATTATTCATTAATTATATCATTTTGCATTGTTTGCATCTCTGTACAAATTTCTTTTGATCTTTTTCAGAATAAAATGTGATATTTCAGATATAGCAGTTTTAATTCATGTTGTCCTCATCTCAAAGTACAGCCAAAAAGCTGAGTGTGATAGCACAGGCTATAATCCCAGTATTTGGGGGTCTGAAACAGGAATAGGAGGCTCATAGGTCCAAGGCCAGTCTCAGGAACTTAGTGAGGCCCTCAACAACTTAGTGAGACCCTGTTTCAAAATAAAATAGGGCTGAGGGTGTAGCTCAGAGGTAGATTCCCCTGTGTTCAATCCCCAATACTGGGCGGGGGGGAGCACAAAAGAGAAAAGATACACTATTAGGAGGAAAGCTACCTATGCCATCTCCTGGATACCTCATGTTCACCTGTATCTTTGAGTCATATTTTAAATGACTCAGGAACTATTATTTCCTCATAGAAATAGCATTCCAATTTCTTTTCAAGTTTGTTAATTCTAATTTCTATCATCTCCAGAATTTAAACATTGTAGTTGGAGAAATCCCAGAAATACGTTAGGCATATATGGATAGTATGTAACACTATGGGCAGGAAAGTAGATGTGGTTCAGTTATAACTATGAAACTAGAGATGAATTCCATCTCTCTCTCTCTCTCTCTCTCTCTCTCTCTCTCTCTATGTATATATATATATATACATATATACATATATATATATACATATATATATATACAATAAACATTGGATATAATATGGAAAATTAGTATCTCTCTCTCTCTCTATATATATATATATATATACATAGAGAGAGAGAGAGAGAGAGATACTAATTTTCCATATTATATCCAATGTTTATTGTTAGATAATAACAAAATTACTGGCAGAAGACTACTCTATTATCTTAAAATAATCTCTCTAATGTAGTATGATAAAGGAAGGAACTATTTAAGAAAAATTCACATTGAATAATATTTACTCTTTGTGTATACTTTCCATGTGTCTGTCACTGGTCTACATACTGTGTGTCTATATATAATTTAATTTTCTCACATCCATCTGTAGTAGCTTGTAGGATTTCTGATTGTAGAGATGAGGAAGCCAAAGCTGATAAAGTGATAAAGCCTACCCCGAGTCATGTGTAGCCAGTGCAGGCGAGATCCGATTGTAGAGCACCTTCTGTAACTGTTATGTCAGTCAGAGTGTACTCTGAGAATGTCCAAAGAGATTGAAAATATGACTTCCTAAGTGGCTTTCATGCACATTTCTTCAAGATTAATTACATAGCTTATGGAACACTCATGTTTCCATTTCTAGCATCATCATATGGAAAATTAAAACATTAAATAAAATATCCATTTGACACTCAGCAAGTTAAGGATCTGATTATGAGAAGTTGAACTCAAATGGCATGAGGAATCAAAACAAATGAAGAGTTAAGGCTGCTGTAGTCAGATGGTGGGCTTCTTCTGAGTCTCTGCCTATCTGTACCTGAATGGGAAAATGATCTATTATATATATAATATATAATGATCTATTATATATATATATATAATATATATTATACTATTAGAATTTTGCTAAGAGTATAGATCTCATGTTAAGTGTCTTTATCATAGTTAAAAACACAATATGCATTGGTGATAGAAAAACAACCAGGATGTTGCCTCCATCTACAACCTCATCTCTCCTACAGCCCTATGACACCTTCTTCTTGTATATCCTCTCCCCTTTCTCTGTTTTCAGACATATGTACTTGATATGCGTCCTTCCTGGATTGTTCCCCATCGAGCCTCTCTGCCCCCTCGTGTTTAAAAACTTAAATCAACTTCATTAACTTGTGACTCAGAGTAGAACTGAAATATTTAAGCATACTACTCCTTCAGTTCTTCCCACCTTGATCCACAGGTTAAGAGTGAATCAGGTGCACCCAGCTATGAGTTTCAATGATGCCCTATTCCCCATCCCATACTTCCTGTCCTTAACCCTGGCATGGCACCCACTAGACTCTTTTATGAGGTGTCTTTATTGGTTTTTCTCCTCTTCCCAGGCTGATGAGGCACCCCGAGGCAGGGACTATAACTCATTTCTTCCTTGAAATGTTTTTAGGGACTGGCCATGCCTAAAGTGCAGTTAGCTGGCCCACTATCAAGTGCACTGGGGCTCATCCCACCTCTCAACTCCAAGTCTCTTTCTACTGCTTCCATAGACCCAACCTAGATCATTATTTATAGAAGTTGTGTTCCCATGGAAGAATTGAATATAATTATGTCTTATCCTTGGTAGGGCTTTTCTTTTTTCTGGCCTAATTAAACCATTCTGGAAAGGTGTGTAGCTTTGTGTAGATGGTGCTTTCATTCCTTCCTTCATTCTTCCAACCATATGCTAAGTCTTGTGGATACAGAAACAATAATCATAGTTGTTTTTAAAAAATCCCGTGAGGCAGATAAGCAAACACATATTGGTAGTGTGCTGCCAGATTGCTTTATATTTCAAGGAGTTTTGGGTCCTAAATACTGTGCTTGTTCAGTGGAGACAGTTGTCTCCTTATGGGGTCACAGAAAATTGAGATGAGTGATTGTGTCTCCTCTTTAGCATTATTTCATCCTATTATGAGTGATAATAGCAGGGATGGACAGGTTAAAAAATTAGTTTTATTCTTAGTTTTTTTGTTAGGCAATATCAAAGCGTACTACTTTCTCATAAGTTTCACTACTATAGTCAGAGGATTGACTAGCTATGACAATGAGGTGTCCGAAATCACCACTTTTCCTACTGTGAAGAAGATAGAAAAAGAAACAAAGGAATATCCCTTTGATGCAGTGGAAAAATGATATTTCTCCCTAGTGAAATAGCAGCCCTGATTTATTTAAAATCAACTCCTAAGTGGGAGTTGGGCTACTTTCTGAGCAGAGAACAGTGGTTATCCTTGGAGTCATTCAGAAGATACATGGTTAGCAATGCTAAGGAAAAAATCTAATTTGCAGATAGGATATTTATCTTTAGATAAAAAAAATCCTGGAAATGTAATTTGTAATTTTAAAAATAGCTAGTATATGGATATAGGTTAAGAGAAATGAACTTTGCCATTTTGGAGTTATTTGTCCAGGGGAAAAGGCTATGTGAAAATGCTTTTGGAACCACCGTATCTCTTGGAAATGCTGTGAAGCTTTCTTTGCTTTTCATTGTGTGGGCATCTTGTTGCAAGCTCATTTTGTTGTTAAACATGAAATTTTACAATGCAGATTGCACTAAGAATTTTTTAATGGAGCAATTTAGAGCAGCTGCAAATGGTTCTGGAATTCCCAGGGATTAGTCAACAGACATTTCTGTGATTACAAATCCCACAGTGAGAGGAGGTGAGGCATGCAGGTCCTGGGAAGGTGGATGTGTGAGCAACTTAGCAGAAAGGGAGCAAGAGAAAGCCTAACTGGCAGGATGCATACAGATGAACAAGTTGCCTGGCTGTCCTTATGTGTTTACTGACCCCATTCCCTCCTTGTTTACTTACCTCATTCCTTCCTCATTCCCTTACCCATTCCCTTCACCTCAATGTCTCTCCCACAACTTGGTGCAAGTCCAAGACTCCCTCTCCATTATGATGTAGTCCAGGAGTCATCAGTACACCTTTTCTTTGGCTTCCTGTTACTCTTTGAAAAAGTGTTCAGAATTTAGATCTTGAAGGAGCCGGGCACAGTGGAACACACCTGTAATTCCAGCTACTTGGGGAGGCTGAGGCAGAAGGATGTAAAGTCCGTGGCTAGCCTAATAAATTTACAAAGACCATTTACAAATTTAAAAAAATTCAAAGGACTGGGGATGTAGCTCAGTAGTTGAGCACCCCTGGATTTAATCCCCAGTACAACAAATAAAGAATTCAGAGTTAAAAGAAATTTTACTTCTAAATAAGTATATAGAAGCTAAGAGAAGATAAAGATTAGTTCAGAGTTGAAGAACTAATGGTGAAACACAGACAAGAGTACAAGGTTCTTGAAACTCAGTGCATATGCATTCCACCAAAATAAGCAAATTTTGTCATCTTATTTTTGCAGTTATATCATGTTTTCAAAAAATGTGTGTGTACAGTTTATTCTCTCAAAGAAAACCAAAGTTTTGTGAACAGGATGACCCTCTTGCTTAGTAACAATTTCTTTACTGATTACTTATTAGATGCAAGTGACTTTGCAATCCTTTCCAATGTATTCTTTGCAAATGCTCCTTGAAGTAGTTGTTAGCCCAGAAAAGGAAACTGGTGCAGAGAGGCTGGAAATCTGCATAGCTTGGTACATGTGGCTGTGGGGGAGTGGGGTCTGCCCTGGGCATCCCAGCTCCCAACTACCACTCTAGAGCCTGAGCTTCTTACAGTTAGTGGTAGGCCACATTGCCTTCTCATGTGCTTTGACTCTAACACATTTCCATATGACCTTTGTGCACCTTAAGTGCTTGTTAACACAAGTCAGCCTTTCTTTGTGTATCTGTCTTTTCCAAGACTTTTAAATCTAAGAGTCTACATGAAACCATCTGTCCTCCTCTCATTTAGGTTAAGAATTTTGTAATGGACAAGTGTGTTTTCCAGGATAGGCCAGATTGTTCAAAGGTAGGTATATAGAAATTATTAATTAATATGAAAACAAGTGTGAGGTGCACACTTATCATCCCTAGTTCAAGACCAGCCTCAACAACTTAGTGAGTCTCTCAGCAACCTAGTGAGACCCTATTTCAAAACATAAAATAAAAATTTTAAAAAGGGATGGGGTTATAGTTTGGAAGTAGAATTCTTCTGGGTTCAATTACCAGTACTGCAAAAAAGAAAAAAATATTAATTAATGTGGAAACACTACTTCAGGAAACCATCCTAAACAACTATATGCAATGATATGGATGAATTGCAAACATGATGTTGAGGTAAAGAAACAAGACTTTAAAGAGTAATACTGTACGATTTATTTTACACAAAAACAAAAATAAATAAAATGAAACTATGCTGTTTGAAGTCTGGAGGGAGGTTGCACTAGGTCAGAGAGGGGACAGGAGGAAGAGTTTCTTTCAAGCCTGGGCATTGGTTACGTATTTATTCATTTTGTAGATAGCATCAAGCTCTCTGCTTATGATTTGTTCAATTTCAGCATGCATATCATACTTCAATTTAAATAGACACACTCAAAAAGCAAACACCAAAAAAACTTTTAAAACCCATTGTACACATTCTAAGGAATTGTAGAACCTGAATCTAGAGTGACCCAACCAGGGGAGTGCTCATCCATGAGATGCTACCTAGCACACTACCTGGCATAACTATGAGGCACACCTGTCACCTAGGGAGAAAAATAGTGATAGCTGATGATTTCTGTTGTTGTTGTTGGTGATATGCTAGGTACCATGGTAAGTGTTTCATGTGTATTGTACTTATTACAATCTGTGAGGCCTATGTTTTCATCAGTCCCACTTTGCAAATTAGAAAAAAAGATATTAAAGGAGTTTAATTGGTTGCTGAAAGCATGCACCTAGTAAGCCTTAGAGCCAGGATCAAATGCAGACATTTTGACTGTAGAGCCTCTGCTTTTAACCATAATCATGCTTCTATAAATGTGTATTCACGTGCTTGCATGGGTGGTGGATATAGCGCATGTTTATATGAGATTTGGTAGCTGCTCCAACCTTTTCAAATCATGGTGATGACACCTTGCCCTTCATGAAATCCAGTGTGATGACTTCAATAGCCTGCCCTTGTCAGTTCCCCATCTCTGTACGACCACCTGGCATTGGTTGTGGTCCTTTCTCACCTAGTATTTCTCATCAAAATGCTGCCACTGCCAAGAAACCCCAGCTTCCCAATGGATATCCTCTTTAGCATAGCTGGCCATCTTAGGGAGGTGGGTGGGGTTGGAGCTTGTTATTTTCTACACCTTTTAGGAACTGCATGCATGTCTCATGGCCAGTCTCATCAGGAAAAGGACAGACTCAATATATGTGTGAATTTTTCATTCTAAAAACCTCGAATATATCTATCACAACTTTTAAAATTGTCTGAATTTATGTTACCTGCCAAGACTGTCCACTATTAGCCTGAGGGCCTATGTAATATTCACAGTTCAGGTTATCAATGTAAACCAAAACTCTAGAAAAGAGACCCTGGAGGTACAAGTCTGCTTTCCATTCCAGGATTATATTTTTCTTGTTTAGGTCTAGAATGGAAGGGGAGAGGAGAAATGCAAAGCAGGGGTTACTCCCCTCAGGAAAGACAGCAGAACTAGGGAGAGACCAGCCTGCAGCATACTGAGTCTTCAGGAAAGAGTTGTTAAGCATGTTTTTCTTCTGTGCAGGAATATACTTTATGGGATTAATAGCAGATTTATTAAATTCAAATATATGTATGAATAAATGGACACATGTGCTTAATGCTAACAGGCAGTTATGTGGGTGGGTGAGCAAAATACACCCCAGTGCATCTCAGCAGATGCATTTCCTTCCTTCCAATTGGATAATCACCTGGTCATTAGCCCAGGAAGCGACAATAATAACAATAACCTTCTTGCTCTACCATCGCACTAAAAAGAAGAGACATTTTAAAAAATACATTGACTTTTTTAAAGGTGGGTTGCTTTCTTCCATGACTGGGTGCTTTGCCCTCAGAATCTGGTTTTCCATAGAGCTCAGGGACATAGTGGATGGGAACTTGCTATTTCTACTCTGTGTACAAAAGAATAGAACTCTGAAACATCTGAGCAATTGTCATGGGATGGTGTAATTTTAAACTGGGTAGCATCATTTTTATAGATTGCAAAGAATACAAAGAGTGAATTAAAGCAGATTCTTGATTGGAAGGGACTGCTTGGATCTAGTCCCACTTTTTATGACTGTGTTTATGAGTCTGATGGCAAGTGGAATCTACAAGTGGTGTCTAATTGCACCTCTTAGTGTGTCTGGACTTTGCAATATGAATGGCTTTAATCTGTGTTGTGAATGGAAACTACCAATCTCCCTTCAATTCGAATTGTTGGTCCAATTCACCCCTGTGGAGCCAGAGGGTAAAGTATAGTCCCTGTACGTAATTTACTAGGCAGCCTGGCCCCAAGTTCTAGGGTTTAAAAGTACATACATCAACTTGTGTTTAGATAACAGATGAGGATGCTGTAAGAGAGAAGTATGATGTAGACATTGTGATAGCAAAGAAAGGTACAAATACTGGCCTTCTGTATTGTGTTTTTAAAGTCCTCATATCTCAGACCAGGCTTTCTCTTTCTGTAAGAACTGCAGGTCGAAGGTGCTTCTGTTTCCTCTGACAGTAATGTAGAGCAAGGCCACATTAAGCAAGCAATCTGCTCATAATGCATTTAAAGTCTCAGAGAGTGAACTTTGATTTTATAACTGTGGCCTGGATTTATTTTCCTCTAACTTCAGCCTCAGTGTGAGGATGAAAGAAATGAAATCTTAATAGAATGTGGTTAGGATGGAATTCCTAGTTAGTTAAACATTAAATTAGTTAGAGATCTTGTGTATTGTGAAAGTCATGCAAGATCTACAGGTTTTATATTTTTGAGGTATTTCACTTTCTGTTCAGGTACAAGCTGTCAATCAAGGCTAATCAAACTGGCACAGTTAACATGATACATCATAAAATTTCACAATAATGTCAACCTGTAATTCTGTCAATCTGGTTAAGGGAAATGGGCTAAAAACAATATTGTCATTTTGTAATAACACTCAGAAGGTGTTGCAGAATAATGTTACCATCATCTCCTGTAACTCTCTGCCTGACTTCTACCAGAGGCAACCCCACTTGCTGCTGACAGTTGGCCAGGTGGTCAGATCCATTTCTTATTCTTACTACCCATGAATGCTGTCCATAGCATTTCTCCAATGTGACCCTTTTGGTAAATCAGAAAGGATGCATTTCAGAAAATAGTGCAGTGATCCATACTACTTACCTCATGTGGTATAGCATGCATGGGCATTGAGTACTTTTACATATTTCATCAGCATTCTTACTATACATGTGGATCGTTTTTATGAACTTTCATTCTTGTGTATTTCAAAATCATCCATTTGAAAAAGCACTATAGTTAACAGTAAAACACAGGCTACCCATTATACAAAGCAATAGTGCACAGCTCTCCCACTGCAAACTTTATGTTGCTTTGTAGCCCCAGGATATCATGGTCCCTCATTGAATTAGGAAGGATAATAGACTGTCAGCTCAGGAAGCCTCCAGACCTGGGCTCTGTCCTTGATGCTCCCTGGGAATCCTTGCCTGGGTATGTGGAGTCTCTCCCACTGGCAAGTCCTCCTCATGGCTAGTATGGATAGAATTTAATTCTTAATTGTTCCTTCCTCTTATCAAAAAAATTTGAAAACAAGAACCAAAAAACCCCTACATATAGACTCAGATGATTTTCTTTATTTTAAATATACTCTGAAATATATTTCGTAGAAGAGAAATTTTCTGTTAGAAGAAAAGACTAGACAGTCAATTTTATATTTTATTCTTATTATTATTCTAAATCTGAGGAGACATCCTGCACAGACATCATACCCAGAAGCATAAACAAATGAAGTAGACTCCAGTGGTTGATGTTGGAATAGATGCCCACACTCAGCCCCCTGACCCTTCCTTTCACAGGCACATTTTATAAATGGCTGAACTGTATGATCTCTACTGTCCCATCCTAATAATCCTTATGTGTTTTTATAGGATGTTTTTTCTTTGCTCCAATGTAAGGCAAACTCTTTTGGAGGAAATAGTGAGCAAAAAAACTGAGAAATTTTGTGGTTACTACAATTAATGGGGCTATTTAAAGCAGCACAGGGAAATAAGGAAGAACAGGATTGAGGCTTAGCAATACTATCACAGTGCTTGTTAGATATTCAGAATGTCATTGGCTTGCCACTTGTTTCATAGCAGCTCCTAAGGTCAACAAAAATCATAATAAAGAATGAGAATCTCACATCTGAAATGTTTGAGGCAAGAAATATTTCAAATTTCAGCTTTTTGTATTTTAGGATATTTACATAGAATTAAGTGCCAATGGTCAAAAAGTTTTGAATTTTGGATTTCTGGATTAGAGATGCTCAACACAGCTATAGTTAATTCCTCAGAATGGAATGTCTCCTTCTGCTTCCTGTTTTATATCACCTGTTTATTCCTGTTCTTAACCAATTCTCATTCTTCCATCTAGCTGTGTTCTCTGCATACTCAGTTTAGAAGTTAAAATCTTCTCTTTTTTTTGCAGTCCTGGGGATTGAACTCAGGGGCATTCTACCTCCGAGCTATACCCCCAGCCCTATTTTTTATTTTTTATTTTGAAACAGGGTCTCACTAAGTTGTGGACTGCCTCATTAGGTAGCTGAGGCTGGCCGAAAACCCAGATCCTCTGGTCTCAGCCTCCCAAATGCTGGGATTACAAGCGTGCGCCACCACGCCTGACTAGAAGTTAAAATCTTAAGATGTAGAAAAGAACACTGGAGCCAAATGAATTAGAAAAGTATACAAAAATCAATTTAAAAGCATTGCATGAGTTATCATAAAACTTAATTTAGAGGCAGAGAAAGATAAAGCTGGGCATTGGTATAAGTGGTTGAGTGCATCCCTTCTTTCTCTTTCTCCTTTCTGTTCTCAATAAACATTTATTGAACATCTATTTAGGGTAAAAATTTGATTTATAAGGAGGATGCTATTAAATATTCTAAATACTTTTTGAAAGAAAAATATGATTCAAGTGACTTAATGAGAATAATGATAATAAACATAGGGGGAAACACTTGGGATTACAACCCATTTTTCCTTAATCAGTACTAATGAGAGATATTCAGTAATACGATAGAAAGCCTAATAGAACCCTGAGTAATACAAAGAGAATACTTCTTATAAGTAGTAGAGAAGTAACCTTTAAAAGAGAAGAAGGGATCTTATGATTATAAAATGATATAACTAACTGGAAAAAAAGATGCTACATTGCAGAAATTAAAGGGTTGCATTTTGCATTATGGCCAAGGGCAAGAGGTCAAAATAATATAATTTTAATTCAGCAATAGATGAGTTCAGAATTAGTAAGTCAGAGTATTAAGGTAATATAAAAATAAACAGAGGTTTGTTAGTAATTGAACAGTTCAGGGTAAAAGAATCTTTGATCACTGAATCATTAGTCCAATAAGACAACATTTAGTGAATAACTGTGGCAATATGTTATACAAGTGCTAAATAAGGCAAGATGTATAAGAATATGCATATGCAAGTAACCACAGAACAAGGTTGAATATGATGATGTCATGATAAAAGTACAGATTTTATGTGATTAAAGATGGAAGCCAATTGCCTGGATAGCAGGTGCTGTCTCCACAGAAAATGTTCCAGTGGTTTCTTATTTCACTTAAACTTCTGGTCTAAAATTTGTACCTTGAAGGTATGGTCTTGTCCCCATTCTTTAGCCTACTTTACTTTGGGTCTTATTGGCCAGCTCATACTCCAGGCAGCCTTTGATGTTACAGTCTAGACCCCATTCCTTTGCTATATATGTTCAAGAGCTGAATTCTTTCCCTCTGTGGCTCTTGTAATTACACACCCATTGGTATGATGGATTGTTTAGTATCTGTGTCTTCCACTGATTGTAAGCTTCATGAAAGCAGGGATAACATGTTTTGGCTTGGCTTTGTATTCTCAATACTTTAGGATTGATATGTATTTAACAGCAAAGGATATGTATTTATTAAATAAAAAAAGCTCTAATTGTACATTCAAAGACGGACAAGAATTGCAACGCCCACACTGGACAGTGAGGCAAGGGCACTGCAGCTGCCAATAATGAGCACATTTCTGGAATGCTGAGGGATTGATGAGGCACACCTTCACCAAAGTCACTGGGAAGGAGAGTGGGGACGGATCACAAAGCACTTTGTCCTCAGATGTAGTGCTGTGATGCTTGGGATATTGATGTGGAGTTTGAACTCCTTGAGAGTGACTTTTTAGGATTCTAGGAAGGAAAGATAACTTCATGGAAAAACTGAAATTTTATTTATTACAAGCTGAGATATAGAAAATAATGTGAACTCAGAGGTTGTTGGGATCCTCAAAAATGTCATTATTCAAAAATAAATAATGAGTTTTGTTTTGCTTTTGAGATACTAGGGATTGAATGAGAGGCATTATACCTCTGAGCTACACCCCAAGCCCTTTATACTTTTTGTTTTGAAACAGGCCTTGCTAGATTGCTAAGTCTCATTACATTGCTGAGGCTGTCCTTGAACATGAGATCCTCCCAAGGATCTCAGCTTCCCAAGTCCTAGGATTACAGGCAAAAATGTTTTTAAAAGTGAAAACAATTTTCAAACCATAAGCATCTATTACATATTCAACACTATATGCAATGATGAATAAAATATGGCTACTGCTGTCTTCCTGATAAGAAGATGAGGGAGAGAGGAGTTTTGGGGGAAGAATAACTATACCTAGTAGCAAAAGATAAATAAAAAAGAAGAAATTTCCAAAAATAAGTCTGTGATAAGGCTCTGATGACCAGAAATGGGATAAATACCTCTCAGTTTCTATAAAGTAAGGATAATCCCTAGAAGTTTATGTCTTAAATCCCTCCTCCCATTCAAGAGAAGCAATTAATAAGAGAGTTCATTACAGAAATCCTTTCCTGATTCTGAAAATCAGCTAGCATGTGGGGCACATGGCTTGCTATTGTTCCTAACCAGCCCATTCTGTCATCTCACAGCCTCCCAAATACCATTTTGGAAATTTCCAAAATGAGAGAAATGATACTCTTTAAGAACCTACTATAAAACTAGTTAAATATAAAAAGCTGCTCATTGCTGTCAAAAACATCACAGAATAAGCCCTGTTGCCTAGGTAAAGCATGTAGATTGGCTCTTAGTAAGCATGACTACCTATGAATAACAAACTTAATCATCTACTTCCTAAATTTTGACTAAGCTGCTTATGCAGCATATTTTGTTTTAATACATAAATACTCATTGAGCCCATAAAGAGTAATGTTGGTTCAAACATTTGTCCTAGAAAGAATGAAGGTTTCATTGCCTAGCCAAGAGTTCAAGGTGCCTTTTTGATGAAGGATAATATTGTTCACCCACGAAAAGTAGACAATAAGAATACAACGGAATGGGATCAGCAGCCCTGTTGGTTTCAGGATCTACGACTTGAATATAGTTTCCCTGTGCCAATGGAAGGACATCAACTCATTTGGTCATGTGTACGTCAAGGCTTAATTATTTTGCAATTATTAAATCCTTAAGCAATATTAGAATGTGACATATTCTGCCCTTTTAAATTACTTAAAGATGAGGACTCTTAGTTTATCCAAATGTTTCCCTGAAATAAACAGTGAAAATTCAAAATGTGATTAAGAATTTAGGAATTTGACTGTTGATTTCAGGTGCTGGTTTACTAGAAGAACGAGTTGAACCTTGATTCTCCCATGTAGACATTATTCAAAAATCTTAGATTCAATTATTATAAAATATACTTTTTCTTCTTTAAACATCTTGCTATTATCTTGGTATCTACTTTCACAGACATATATTTTTACATAGACATCATCCATTGTATACACAGGTACACACATAACACCTCAATAAGCACATATTCACATCTGTGTACCTTATTAGAGAAAATTTCACCCAAAAGGTTGCAATTTCCTTTCAAAAATATGGATTCTTTCCTGCCTACTTATCTGTGCCTTTGCAACATTTCTTTTCTGGTGTTAATTCAGCGTATTGATTTAAATCTATTAAGCCCAGTGGAGTTCTGTATGTCTTAGATAATGTAGTTGTAACAGATGAGGGCATGTGGGGTGCACCTGCTAACCACCACTATATCACAATTATGTTTGCATGTGGATGTGACTGTCTATATCATAGAGATCTGCATCCAGATTTGCAATGTCTGCAGAAAATGTTGGTGTTCTATGATAGCCATGGAATTCTGAGTAGAGATTTTCTCAGCTCCATTCTTTTTGGTTCATATATAAGTAGACAAAATCAGTGGAGGTTATATAAATGAGAAAGTTGCAGCTAAGAATTTTATCAGATTGGATAAAATTACATATATTTTTCTGGGTAGAAAACTTGGAGCCACCTGTGGATTAAAAGGCTCTTTCCCATTCAAGCTCATGATTCATGTACCCAAGCTCTGTTTCTCCAAGGGGCAAGGGACAGAGACTGTACTTGGGCCAGTAGGCAGAGAGCTGAATGTTATGTGAGAAAAATCACAGAATGTTTTTCTTCCATCTGGTGCTCAAGAACCTATTTCTCTTTCTTTTTTTCCCCTCTGTACACTTAGTGATGACACATGGAAAAATCAAAAAGAGTTTGATTTCACATAAACCACCCACATAACTAAAATGAGGCTATACTGCCTATAAATGAGTTGAGAACATAGGCTCAAAACTCATCCTGCCTGGCTCTAATCCTAGCCCTGCCACTTACTGCAGTGTTCCAGTGTTATCTCTATGAATTGCCTCTCTTTGCCTAGGTTTTCTCACCTGTAAAATGGGAAATGCTACCTCTGGGTTGATGTATTAAGCAAGGTATTATACAGAAAGCACTTAGATTTATGCTTTGATAATAAGATCCAATAAATGTCCTTCATTATAATTACCTAGAAATAGTAATGTGCATGGTTATTCAGAATATAGCAAAGGACCACAGGATCCCAGTACTCAGTTCCCATAACGAATAAAAGAAGACTTTTATTTTTTCCCTGAGCCTCCCTTTTATTCTTGTTCATTGTTATTTTTTACTTGGAGATGCTGAGTATGTGTTTCACTAAAAATCTTGCACAGTCGCCAAATATTACCTATGATCATCAGTAATTTGATTCATGACTGACATAGACAAATATAAAATAAAAAAAATACATGCACAAAAACAAACATACTAAAATAAATATTTAGGTTTCTGGTTGGTCCTGCTGTCAGGAACCCTACTGCTTACATATAGAAAGAATCTTGTTTCCATTAAGAGGCTGAGAGCGCTGACATTTCCAGCTATTTCCACAGAACCTTTCCAAACTCCCTAGTTCACTGGTGCTGGAGCCTGGCACTGCCACTGCTGCTGTGGGAGAGACAAGAGACATTATTTGTCACCATAGTGAGCATCACTTCAGCTGTTTCTGGTTTTAAGCCTGCTTAAGATGAGTCCCTCCTTCCAGATTGCCTTTGTAAAGGTGTGCATACCAGAGGTTTAGTCACATATTGTGCAACATAGGGAGCAATTGGTTAGTAATATTTGTGAGACATTTCCTGCAGTGGCATGTCTGTTGTGGTATCCACTAACCTGCACAGATGTTTGGTGCTTCCAGAATTAGCTCCTTCAGATTGTACCAGGATAAAGATTTAGTTTCAGGGAGAGCTTCAGAGACTGTCTTCAGTGGTGCTTTTGCCTGCAAAGACCATGTTTAGAAATGACTATAACTTTGCTGACCACTTTGCATGAACAAATCAATATATGGATATCATACCTTAGATCTATTTCTACATCTTGCTAATTTTTTTCCTTCTATCAAGATCTGTCCTATTTTTCCTTTACACCTGTCTTTGGGTATATACCATGTGCAAAAAGTACAGTCTTTATTTTTAAGGATTTTTGGAGGGTTTTGTATAGTGGAGAATGTAGACTTCATGGTCAGTTGTTTAATCTCTTGAGTCCTTTCTTGTATAAATGAACAAAGATAACAAATGTTTATAATCTAAGCATATGTTTAAACTAAATATATCTGAATTTGAATAACTAGAAATAGAAATGATCCTCTTTTTTCTGTTTGCCAAGCCTAACCACACCTTGTAATGGTGACTGCTTCAATGGGTGGCCTTGGAGGAAAAAAAAAAAAAAAAAAAAAATATATATATATATATATATATATATATATATATATATATATATATATATATATATATATTGTAATTTGTACCACTGCCAAGTCACCTCAATTCATGTGCAATTTAAATAAAAAACAATGGGATTGCTATGCAAATGAAACTTTGTGACAGGCCCACTTGCACCCCTTCCAGTTGGTTCTTAGCTTAACGTTAGGCCCCAGAGAAATGGAGCTGCCATAACTCTGTGTCTATATACCCTAGTTCAGCTGAGGCGAAATAGTAAATGTGTTACTTTGGCTAGAATTTTGCTTTTCCTTTGAGATACCGTCTTCACATTTCAGTGCCTGAGTTGAGTAGAGTTGTTTCTACTTGTGATCTTTGGGAGTGGGCTTGCAACTCAGTTTGCCCAGGTCAAGCTCCCTATACTCTAGCCATGCCATGGTGATTTGTTTAGTAATGAGCAGGTGGGGCCTTTCGGGGACTAGGAGAAGAAAAATGCACCCTTTTGTGTACTAGATTTGAACTTCAGAAAGTGTGGCTTTGGTGCTGTTGGCAGTCATCTTACCACCTCATGGAGACTTGAGTTGGAAGCCCAGCAAGTCAAAGGCAGAACTATGGGATAGAGAGAAACTACATTCCGCTAACATAATTTGAGCCCTGAGTAAAACCTCACCTGAAATCCTAGATGCCAGTTTTCTTTTGCTGTTGTTATTTTTTTATTCCTTCTTTCCATCCATCTTTTTTATGCTCTTAAATCTGAGCTGAGTTGGATTTTTTTTTTTCACTTACATTTGTACTAAGCTGACTCTTTTGTCTCTTGATTATGAAGGTTTATTGCTACAAAGGAAGAAATGGGAAGGATGCAATGAAAAAGTATATGGAATTCCAGAGCATTTTTTCTTTGCAGTGGAATAAAATTTAGAAAAATATTGAGCATATTACTTGACCCTACTTAATGAATTATTAATACAGTTAAGTTCCATGCAGTGGTTTTTTAGTAGGAAGTGATTTCTATAAGCACCATGCAAATATGTCATAGATCATGCAAAAGATGTAATTTAATTGTATATGTGGGTCATTCTTATGGCAATTCAAAACCATGGCATAGAGGCCAACTTTTAAATTTGAAGAATGACACAATTTGCCAGTGTTTCAGGTAGCCATGCAAGACCATCCCCAATATCTTAATTAAAAATGGACTTTGGATATCATTCTTTGTGATTAAAAGTGTTCAAAGATTTCCATTTATATTTAATTAGAAACACGAACATTTTTAGAATGTCTCAGATAGTATTCTGCTAGTGGAAAATGTTGCTTGATTTAGGTAGCTATTTATGAAAGTCTTCTTTCCAAACACATATA
>PVLC010020589.1:0-19243 GCA_004027655.1 Graphiurus murinus | reverse complement strand
CTATACCCCCAGCCCTGTTTTTTATTCTTTATTTTGAAACAGGGTCTTACTAAGTTGCGGACGGCCTCACTAAGCAGCTGAGGCTGGCCGTGACCCAGATCCTCCAGTCTCAGCCTCCCAAATGCTGAGATTACAAGCGTGTGCCACCACGCCCGGCTCAGCCTCAGCTACTTAGTGAGGCCCTCTGTAACCTAGTGAGACCCTGTTTCAAAATAAAGAATAAAAAATAGGGCTTGGGGGTGTAGCTCGGAGATAAAATGCCTCCGGGTTCAATCCCCCAATATGGGAAAAAAACAAACAAAAAAACATTAGAATGTAATGTAACCTGTAGATCGGGGATCTTTTCTATATGGCTTTGTTCTCAGTGCATAGAAGTAAACATTTTTTTATGGTTTGAAAGGTGGCTGGTTCATAAAGTAGATGTGAGGATTTTAGAACACATCAAGTTAAGTTCTTAAAGTAAGTGCTCAAGAAATGTAGGCTCTTATTACTGTATCGTTAATGTTTTCCTGGTTCCTAAAAAAGACCAACTTAGCCAGGAGTGGTGGTGCACGCTTGTAATCCCAGTATTTGGGAGGCTGAAACAGCAGCATTGCAGGTTTACAGGCAGCCTCAGCAACTTAAGTATTGTCCTCTGCAACTTAGTGAGACCTTGTTTCAAAACAAAAGAATAAAATCAGTCTGGGGGTGTAGCTTGGAGGTAGAATGTTCCTCGGTTCCATCCCCAGTACCAAAAAAACCAAAAAAAGAATTTAAGCTGGGTCTGGTGGTGCATGCCTTTAATTGTAGTGCTTAGGAGGCTGAGACTGAAGAGTCCCAGTCTCTGTTTTGGCTCTCAGCAATTTAGCAAGACCCTGTTTCCAAATAAAAATAAAATAGGGCTGGCGGTATAGTCTGGAGGTAAAAGGACCCTGAGTTCCACTCCCAGTACCACCAAAAAATAGAATAAAATAAAAAGGATTTATTTAACTTCATTTTCTTTTTCTGTCGTCTATTAGGTGCTCCAGAGACTGGTGGACCTGAGCGGAGGCTGGGACGCCCTGGTGGGCCCCGGGCCCTGGAAGGCGGGTCCCGGTGGCCGGTGGCCCAGAATGAGGCCAGCTCCCAGCATGCCCTGCAGCCGGACGCCAGCCCCTCGGCCTGCAGCAGTGGTGATAGCAACCCAGTCATTCTTCAGGCATCCAACGAGGAGCCTGGGAGTGAGACCATGCAGAGCAGCCCCTCCTCTGCTCATCCTCAGCTCCCAATCCTACAGACACAGGTTTAAAAGTGGGGAGGGTTTCTCTTTTGCTTTTTGGATTGTTGGCTTTGAGGCAGAAGAAATCTGGCAGGACCTAGCTGAGTCTAGAGAATCTTTTGGTGGACTGGGTTGCAGTATGTCAAGCCTGTTGGATATTCACAATTCTATATATTAATATAATGCTGACTTTCAGAGTGTAGAAGCTTCTTGGTACCTGAAAATCTTGTATTAGACCAGGTTAGAAATGGAGGTTAGGCAAGCCGGGTGTGGTGGCGCACGCTTGTAATCCCAGCATTCGGGAAGCTGAGACCGGAGGATCTGGGTTCGCGGCCAGCCTCAGCTACCTAGTGAGGCCCTCCGCAACTTAGTGAGACTCGGTTTCAAAATAAAGAATAAAAAATAGGGCTGGGGGTGTAGCTCAGAGGTAGAATGCCCCTGAGTTCAACCCCCAGTACCGCAAAAAAAAAAAAAAAAAAAAAAAAAATGGAGGTTAGGCAACATGTTTCTAAGACTATATTCTTTGCCAATTGTTAGATCTCTTTGGGAACTAGAACAGGGTAAAGCTTTGTATGTGGCATTCATTCTTTCCTCCTAATACCAAGGACACATGTAAGGTAAGAAAGGAACCAGGCTTTTGAAAATGAATGGATCAAGGTTTGCATATAGTAGGCTTTTGATGTTTATGGATATGATATTTTGAGATCCTGTTTCAAAATAAAATAATAGAGTGGGGGTGTAGTTCAGAGGTAGAATGCCCCTGGATTCGATCCCTAGTTAATTACCCCCCCACACACACAAAGTGATAGTTGGGGGAAATTTGTGATGTGGTCTTATGTCATTTAGCTGAGGTAGGAATATTTTTTCCAATTTTGGGGGGGGGGGTACTTGGATTAAACCCAGGTGTTGTCTTAAACTCCAAGCTCTATCCCTAGCCCTTTTCATTTTTATTTTACTTTTTTTTCTTGTGGTACTGGGTATTGAATCCACTGACACCACCTCTGAACTATGCCTGCAGCTCTTATTTATTTACTTATTTATCTGTTTGTTTATTTTTTTGGTACTGGGGATTGAGCCCAGGGTCATTCTACCCCTGAGCTACACCCTCAGTCCTACTTTATTTATTTATTTTTGGCTGTACTAGGGATTGAACTCAGGGGCATTCTACCTCTGAGCTATACCCCCAGCCCTATTTTTTATTCTTTATTTTGAAACAGGGTCTCACTAAGTTGCAGAGTGCCTCACTTGGTAGCTGAGGCTGGCCATGAACCCGGATCCTCCTGTCTCAGCCTCCCAAATGCCAGGGTTACAAGTGTGAGCCACCACGCCCGGCTATTTTTGTTATTGAAACAGGGTCTCAAAAGGTTGATGAAAGTCTCACTACTTGCTGGTGCTGTCCTCAAACTTTCAATCCTTCTGTATCAGCCTCCCAAGTACTGGGAATAAAGCGTATGCCACCATGCCTGGCTTTTTTTTTTTTTTTTTTATTGCAGTGCTTGGATTGAACCACCAAGCTACACCCTCAGCCCCATTTTTTATTCTTTTGTAACAGGGTCTCACTAAGTTGTAGAGAGCCTCACTAAGTAGCTGAGACTGGCTGCAAACCAGGATCCTCCTGTCTCAACCTCCCAAGTACTGAGATAACAGGCGTATGCCACCACTCCTGGCTTGCCTGGCTTATTTTTAAAACAGTCTCACTAGGTTAATGAAAGTCTCACTGCTTGCTGAGGCTGTCCTACAACCTGTGATCCTCCTTTCTTAGCCTCCCAAGTACTATGATTATAGGCCTTTGTCACTTCACCTGGCTTTTTATTTTTTGTTTGGAAATAGTCTCGATAGGTTGTGGAGGGCCTCACCAATTCCTGTGGCTGGCTGTGAATCTGCGATTCTTCTGTCTCAGCCTCCCAGGTATTGAGATTACAGGCATGCATCACTACTCCTGGCTTGAAATAGGAATTTGAGTGGTGTACTGTGAGGCTTGTGTGTTGGAGTAAACTTCATGAGTTCCCTGAGAATCTGCATTTTAGGTGGACTTTGTTTTCCATGTACTGATGTACTGTTGGTGTAGTACCTTACAATAGTATGAGTTTGGGGAAATACTGTCCATCTTTTTTTTTTTTTTTTGCAGTACTAGGGATTGAACTCGGGTGTTCTACCTCTGAGCTATACCCCCCAGCCCTATTTTTTATTCTTTTTTTTTTTTTTGCGGTACTGGGGATTGAACTCAGGGGCATTCTACCTTTGAGCTATATCCTCAGCCCTACTTTTTATTCTTTATTTTGAAACCGAGTCTCACTAAGTTGCGGAGTGCCTCACTAGGTAGCTGAGGCTGGTCGCGAACCCAGATCCTCTGGTCTCAGCCTCTCAAATGCTGGGATTACAAGCGTGCGCCACCATGCCCGGCTTATTCTTTATTTTGAAACCATGTCTCACTAAATTGTGGAGTGCCTCACTAGGTAGCTGAAGCTGGCCTCGACCCGGATCCTCTGGTCTCAGCCTCCCAAATGCTGGGATTACAACATGCGCCATCATGCCCGGCTCTAAATTCAGCATTCCTTGTGTGAAGAGGTTTAAGTGACTTTTTTCTTTAAGTGGTGTCTGTTGAAGTAGTTGTAGCTCAGAGTTATTCTGGGGAAATTAGTAATTGTTATGTGAGTGAAGTTGTCAAGGTCCTAAAAGGATCATTTACATCTGAAATTATATGCTGTAGTACTAGTCTTGAATTTACAGAGTGCATAAATGTCAGTACGTATTAGTTGTGTGTCAAGCACTTACTATAAGTTTAGATCTATCATCTTGAGCATGTTAAAACTTTATACCAGGCCAGGCGTGGTGGCCCATGCCTTTAATTCCAGTACTTGGGAGACAAAGACAGGAGGATTGCAGGATCGAGGCCAGCCTCAGCTACTTGTGAGGCCCTCTGCAACTTAGACCCTGCTTCAAAAATAAAGAATTAAAAATAGGGCTGGGGTGTAACTTGGAGGTAGAATGCCTCTGAATTCAACTCCCAGTTTAAAAAAAAAAGCTTTAAGCCGGGCGTGGTGGTGCACGCTTGTAATCCCAGCATTCGGGAGGCTGAGACCGGAGGCTCCGGGTTCTCGGCCAGCCTCAGCTACCTAGTGAGGCACTCCACAACTTAGTGAGACTCAGTTTCAAAATAAAGAATAAAAAAAATAGGGCTGGGGGTGTAGCTCAGAGGTAGAATGCCCCTGAATTCAATCCCCAGTACCGCAAAAAAAAAAAAACAACTTTAAGTCTGTGGTGTAGCCCTGAGGTAGAAGGCCCCAGGGTTCAATACCCCATACTGCGCGTGTACACACACACATACACACACACAAATTTCAAGCCGGGCGTGGTGGCACATGCTTGTAATCCCAGTACTTGGGAGGCTGAGACAGGAGGATCTGGGTTCGCAGCTAGTCTCAGCTAGTGAAGCCCTCCGCAACTTAGTGAGACCCTGTTTCAAAATAAAGAATAAAAATAGGGCTGGGGGTGGAGCTCGGAGGTAGAATGCCCCTGGGTTCAATCTCCCGTACTGCAAAAAAAAAATTTTTTTTCATTCAAAGCTAGTCATAGCGGTACATGCCTATAATCCCAGCACATGAGAGGCTGAGGTAGGAGTATGGCAGGCTTAAGGACAATCTCAGTATCCTATCAAGTCTCTCAGAAACCTAGCGAGACAAGACCTTGTTTCAAAAAAAAAAATAAGATATGACTGGGGATGTAGTATAGAGGAAAAATGCTTGTAAGTTCAATTCTTATTAGCAAAAAAAAAAAAAAAAGAAAATTTTGTTTGTAGAGTTTGTGTTTATAAAATAGAGGTTGCTATCTTATTCGAGTTCTTTTTTTTCTTTTTTTTTGCGGTACTGGGGACGGAACTCATACCCCCAGCCCTATTTTTTTATTCTTTATTTTGAAACTGAGTCTTGCTAAGTTGCGGAGTGCCTCACTAGGTAGCTGAGGTTGGCCTCGAACTTATAAAAATGATGTGAGGTAGCCAGGCATGGTGGCACACCCTTGTAATCCCAGTACTTGGGAGGCTGAGACCGGAGGATCTGGGTTCGAGGCTAGGCTCAGCTACTTAGGCTTTCTGCAACTTAGACCCTGTTTCAAAATAAAGAATAAAAAATAAGATTGGGAGTATGTAGCTTGGAGGTAGAATGCCCCTGAGTTCAATCCCTAGTACCTAAAAAAAAAATGGAGTGAGCTGGGTGTTGTGGCGCAAGCTTGTAATATCAGTACTTGGGAGGCTGAGACAGGAGGATTGCAAGTTCTTGGCCAGCCTCAGCTATTTAGTGAGACCCTCTGCAACTTCGTGAGTCCCTGTTTTAAAATAAAGAATAAAAAATAGGATTGGGGATGTAGCTTGCAGGTAAAATGCCCCTGGGTTCAATCCCCAGTACTGCAAAAAAATGGAGTGAAGCCGGGCGTCGTGGTGTATGCTTGTAATCCCAGTACTTGGGAGATTGAGAGGAGGATTGCAAGGTTTGGTACTTTGTGAAGCCCTCCGCAACTTAGTGATACCCTGTTTCAAAATAAGGAATAAAAAATAGGGGTGGGAGCTGGGCGTGGTGGTGAATACTTGTAATCTCAGTACTCGGGAGGCTGAGACTGGAGATCCGGATTCACGGCCAGCCTCAGCTACTTAGTGAGGCCCTCTGCAACTTAGACCCTGTTTCAAACTAAAGAATTAAAAATAGGCCTGAGTATGTAGCTTGGAGGTAGAATGTTCCTGGGTTCAATCCCCAGTACTTAAAAAAAAAAAACGTATTAGGGCTGGGGGTGTAGCTCAGAGGTAAAATGGCCCCTGGGTTCCATCCCCAGTACTGCAAAAAGAAAAAAGAAAAAAACAAATGGAGTGGAATATATAGTTGAAATATAGCACAGCTGGGCATGGTGACACATGCTTATAATCTCAGTACTTGGGAGGCTGAGTCAGGAGGATCACAGGTTTGAAGCCAGCCTTGGCAACTTAACAAGGTTCTCTGCAACTTAGTGACCCTGTTTCAAAATAAGAAATAAAATTGGGCTGGGGGAATAACTTGGAAGTAGAATGCTTCTGGGTTCAATCTCCAGTAACAAAAAACCCCCAATAAAACACAGCAGAGTGCTAATTGTTCATTTTCTCCATTTTCCCTTTTGTAGATGGTGTCGGACGGCATGACAGGCAGCAATCCTGTGTCCCCTGCCTCGTCTAGTTCCCCAGCCTCTAGTGGGGCAGGTGGCATCTCCCCCCAGCACATAGCTCAAGATTCCTCCCTGGATGGACCTCCAGGCCCTCCAGATGGTGCCACAGTGCCCCTGGAGGGACTCAGTTTATCCCAGGCTGCTGATCTGGCTAACAAAGGTCCAAAGTGGGAGAAGAGCCATGCTGAAATCGCTGAGCAGGCCAAGCATGTAGGTATTTGGAAGGCCCTCATCAATATTCCTGGGAGTGTTCTCTTAACTCCCTTTTCCCATGGATATCTGTTTTTGTTTCTTGTCTTGGATTTCGGGTATGGGCTCTGCCTTACACCATTTTAAGCAAATTGCTTGCACTCTCACCTTCATTTTCTGTCTTTTGTTTGTGTGTGTGTGTGGTACTATGGACTGAACCCGGAAACACTCTACCCCTGAGCTATATTCCCCAGGCCCATTTTATTTTATTTTGAAATAGAGTCTCACTAAGTTTCAGGGGGGCCTCTTGTTGATGAGGCTACCTGCAAACCTGCAATCCTCAGCTTCCCAAGTACTCTTTTTGTCCTTAGACGGGTTCTTGCTTAGACAGGGGTTCTTGCTATGCTGCCCAGGCTGGCTCTGAACTTTTGATCCTTCTGCTTCAGCCTCCTGAATAGCTGTTATTATAGGTGTGGACCTAGCTCCTCATTTTCCTTTTTGGTGGTACTGGGGATTGAACCCAGGGGCATTCTACCTCCGGGCTACGCTGCCAGTCTTTATTCTTTATTTTGAAACAGGGTCTTACTAAGTAGCTGAGGCTGGCGGAGAACTTGCAGTCTTCCTGTCTCAGCCTTCCAGTACTGGCATTACAAGCGTGCATCACCACGCCTGGCTTATTTTCCTTTTTTAAAAAAATATGTGGCCAGGTGTGGTAGTGCATGCCTGTAATTCCAGCACTTGGGAGGGTGAGACAGGAGGATCAGAGGTTTGAGGACAGCTTCAGCAAATAGTGAAACTCAGCAACCTAGTGAGACCCTGTTTCAAAATTAAAAAGATAGGGCTGGAGGTGTAGCTTAGAAGTAGAATGCCCCTGGGTTCAACCCCTAGTACCACGCAAAAAAAATGCGATGTGTGTTATGAAATTTACTGTGTATTTTTTGTTTCTTTTCTGTGGTGCTGAGGATTGAACCTAGGTTTCGCACATGCTAGGCAAGTGTTCTACCACTGAGCTACACTCCTAGCCCTGTTACGAGGTTAAAAGCAAGGAGGAATTAGGTTTGAAAGTGCTTTGTAAACTGTGCAGCTAAGATTTACTGATTTTTTTTTTTTTTTTTTTTTTCCGGTCTGGGGATTGAACTCAGAGGCATTCTACCTCCGAGCTACACCCCCAGCCCTATTTTTTATTCTTTATTTTGAAACAGGGTCTCACTAAGTTGCGGAGGGCCTCACTAAGTAGCTGAGGCTGGCCGCGAACCTGGATCCTTCTGTCTCAGCCTCCCAAGTACTGGATTATAAGTGTGCACCACCACACAAGCTCCTGAATTTTTTTTTTTTTTTTGCGGTACTGGGGATTGAACTCAGGGGCATTCTACCTCCGAGCTATACATACCCCAGCCCTATTTTTTTATTCTTTATTTTGAAACCAAGTCTCACTAAGTTGCGGAGTACCTCACTAGGTAGCTGAGGCTTGCCGCGAACCCGGATCCTTCGGTCTCAGCCTCCCGAATGCTGGGATTACAAGCGTGGGCCACCATGCCCGGCTCTGAATTTTTTTTTTTAATGTGCTTTTATTGTTGCATTATGGTTTCACATCATACTATAAATCATGTTGACGGTGACATACACCCACACAGCACTTGGTTCCCCCCCCCCCCTTTACTGATTTTATTTTATTTTTGTGGTACTGGGGATGGAAGCCTGGGGCGTTCTATCTCTGAGCTACAGCCCCAGCCCTATTTTTTATTGTTTTTTTTGTTTGTTTGTTTGTTTTTGTTTTTGCGATACTGGGGGGATTGAACTCAGGGGCATTCTACCTCCAAGCTATACCCTCAGCCCTATTTTATATTCTTTATTTGGAAACAGGGTCTCACTAAGTTGCGGAGTGCCTCACTAGGTAGCTGAGGCTGGCCGAGAACCCGGATCCTCCGGTTTCAGCCTCCCAAATGCTGGGATTACAAGCGTGCACCACCATGCCCGGCTCCTATTTTTTATTCTTTATTTTGAAATAGGGTCTCACTAAGTGGCGGAGGTCCTCACGAGGTAGCTGAGGCTGGCTGCGAACCCGGATCCTCTGGTCTCACAAATGCTGGGATTACAAGTGTGGGTCACCATGCCTGGCACTGATTTACTGATTTCTACTTACTGTTTCTGTCCTGCACTTATGCAGTGGTAAGAATGGCCCATAGGCTAGCAGCAGCATCAATGCCTGAGAACTTGTTAGAAATGCAAATTTTTACGCTTGTAATCCCAGTCTTCTTTTTTTTTCTTTTGCGGTACTGGGAATTGAACTTGGGAGCATTCTACCTCCGAGCTATATCCCCAGCCTTATTTTTTGTTCTCTATTTTTGAAACAGGGTCTCCCTAAGTTGCAGAGGGCCTCACTAGGTAGCTGAGGCTGGCCACGAACCCGGATCCTCCGGTCTCAGCCTCCCAAATGCTGGGATTACAAGCATGTACCACCACACCTGGCCCCAGCATTCTTTATTTTGAAACAGGGTGTAAGCTGAGGCTGGCCTTGAACCCGGATCCTCCTGTCTCAGCCTCCCAAGTACTGGGATTACAAGCGTGTGCCACCATGCCTGGCTAGAATTCTACAATGTTAAAGAACTCTATATCTTTATTTATGAAGAAAGTATATACTCCTTGTTTCTCTGGGAACCTCCCCATGGGATGTTTTTCCAAATCTCACTTACGTCCATGGGATATGGAGTATGTGTGAAATAATGGAAAGAGAATAAAATCTGCTGTTTGGTTCCCAGTTTTTTTTTTACTACGTCTTGGATGTATGATCTTAGGCAAGTCACTTTATTCCTGACCCCCCCCCCCACCGCCCCACACAGTATGAGAGAAATATATTAATACCTTCTCATAGAATTGGTATGTGGACTAAATAAAACCGTGAAGCACAGCCCAATCAGTGCTTAGGAATTCATCCATGACACTGAGGTGGCATGTATGCTCAGGAACTCTTGATTGACTTTGCTTTTCTTCATTAGGAAGCCGAGATTGAGACTCGGATTGCTGAGCTGCGGAAGGAGGGTTTCTGGTCACTGAAAAGACTGCCTAAGGTGCCAGAGCCCCCCCGCCCCAAAGGCCACTGGGACTATCTGTGTGAAGAGATGCAGTGGCTCTCTGCTGACTTTGCTCAAGAGCGCCGATGGAAACGAGGTGTAGCCCGTAAAGTATGTCCTTAACTGGGTTTGCCTTCCATTTGTTTTTCAGGTGTGCTTTCCCTTGATAGGTTGGGTTAGTAATGGTATAGGCCTTTTTGAAGCTTACAGAATGAAGAGGCAAGTTCTATCATTGCAGATTTTTTGGCCTGGATTGTTTTCTTTGCCTTTGCTTGGGAGAGTGGGAAGGACTGACACATTTTTACTCTGGGTCTTCATTCTGTAGGTGGTGCGCATGGTGATCCGACACCACGAGGAACAACGGCAGAAAGAGGAACGTGCCCGGAGGGAAGAGCAGGCTAAGTTGCGCAGAATTGCTTCCACCATGGCCAAGGATGTCAGGCAGTTCTGGAGCAATGTGGAGAAAGTAAGCAGTGGGGATTGGGAAAGGAAAATGGCCTTGGATTAGGTTGGAAGGTGGTAAGGTAGTAGGAAGATCAAAACTTCTCTTGTAGGGAGTGAATTTCAAACAACTCTAATGACATTTCTCTTTCTTGTGCATCAGATAGCATTGAGTTCTATGAGGAAGAAGGAATTGTAGTGGCAAAACAGACTGTGTTTGGGAATTGTTAACAGGACTGGTTGAGCCCCATGGACCATCTATCCTCTTTGCATGGCATAGAGCTTTTTTTTTTTCCCCTCATGGTACTAGGAATTAACCCAGGGGCCTTCTATTTCAGAGCTATACTCCCAGCCCTATTTTTTAGTTTTACTTTCAAAAGATCTCCCTAGATTGATGAGAGTCTATTTGCTAAGGCTGTCCTTGAACCTGCGATCCTCCTGTTTCAGCCTCCCAAGTATTGGTATTACAAGTGTGCGCCACCATGCCTGGCTCCAGCCCCTTTCATTTTTTTTTTCTTTCTTTTTTTTTTTTTTTTTGCGGTACTGGGGATTGAACTCAGGGGCATTCTACCTCCGAGCTATACCCCCAGTCCTATTTTGTATTCTTTATTTTGAAACCGAGTCTCACTAAGTTGCGGAGTCCCTCACTACGTAGCTGAGGCTGGCCGCGAACCCGGATCCTCCGGTCTCAGCCTCCCAAATGCTGGGATTGCAAGCGTGCGCCACCACGCCCGGCTCATTTTTTTTTTTTTTCTTTCATTTGTGGTACTGGGGATTCAGCGCAGAGACATTCTACTTCCTTTTTTTGTGGTACTGGGGATTGAACTCAGGGGCATTCTACCTCTGAGCTACACCCCCAGCCCTATTTTTTATTCTTTTATTTTGAAACCGAGTCTCAGTAAGTTGCGCAGTGCCTCACTAGGTAGCTGAGGCTGGCCGCGAACCCGGATCATCCGGTTTCAGCCTCCCGAATGCTGGGATTACACACGTGCGCCACCACACCCGGCTAACATTCTACTTCTGAGCTACATTCCCAGCCCTTTTTATTTATTTTTTATTGTGAAATAGGGCCTTGCTAAGTTTTTGAGGTTGGCCCGGTATCTATGATCGTCCTGTCTCAGCTTCCTATGTACTGGGATTATAAGTATGCACTACCATGCCAGGCAAATTTTTTTTGGTACTGGGATTGAACTTGGGAACAATTCTACCTCTTTTTTTTGTGGGGGGAGGGCAGCACTGGGGATTGAGCCCAGGGGCATTATACCCCCAGTCATATTTTTTATTCTTTATTTTGAAACAGGGTCTCACTAAGTAGCTGAGGCTGGCTGTAAACCTAGTACTGGGATTGCTAGCATGCTCCACCACGCCCGGCTAACATTCTACCTCTAAGCTACATCCCCTGCCCTTTTTTCTTTATCCCTAGGCCATATTTTGTATGTATGTTTGTGTGTTGCTGGGGATTGAATGAAGGGGCATTCTAGTTACAAGTTCCATCCTCAGCACAGTTTTTTTTTTTTTTTTTTTTTTTTGGCGGTACTGGGGATTGAACTCAGGGGCATTCTACCTCTGAGCTATACCCCCAGCCCTATCTTTTATTCTTTATTTTGAAACCGGGTCTCACTAAGTTGTGGAGTGCCTCACTAGGTAGCTGAGGCTGGCCGCGAACCCGGATCCTCCGGTCTCAGCCTCCCGAATGCTGGGCTCAGCACAGTTTTATTTTCTTGTGGTACTAGGGATTAAACCCAAGGGTAGTCTACCTCTAAGCTATACTCCAAGCCCTATTTTTTTTTTTAACTGTACTGGGGATGCAACCCCAGGGGCATTCTACCTCCAAACTACATCCCCAGTCCTAATTTTTATTCTTTATTTTGAAACAGGGTCTCACTAAGTTGCAGAGAGCCTCACTAAACAGCTGAGGATGGCCACAAACCTGGATCCTCTGGTCTCAGCCTCCCAAGTACTGGGATTATAAGCACGCACCACCTCGGTTTCCCAGCCCTATTTTTAATTTTTATGTCTTATTCCAGAATAAAAAAATAAAAAGGGCTGGTGTATAGCTCAGATATTGAATGCTCTTGGGTTCAATCTCCAGTACCACAAGGACAGGTTTGAGGCCAGCATCAGCAACTTACCGAGCTCTTGTTCCAAAATAAAAAATAAAAAGGGCTGGGAGCTCAGCTTGGTGGCACATGCTTGTAATACCAGTACTTGTGAGTAACTCAGATGTAGAATGCCCAATTTATTTTTGTGGTATTGGGGATTGAACCCAAGGGCATTCTATATCTGAACTATCCCCAGCCCTATTTTATTTTTATTTGAAACAGGGTCTCACTAGGTTGATGAGTCTTCAATACTTGCTGAAGCTGTCCTCGAACCTGTGATCCTCCTGTCTCAGCCTCCCAAGTACTGGATTACAGGTGCGCGCCACCACACCTGACTGTAAATTAATAAAATCTAGCTCCAGATTCATTTGTAAATCATCCCTAGTTAATGAAGATGGTGTTTCTCTTCCATGTGTTCCTTTATGTTTTCCTCAGAAGTACCATGTTGAGTCATCCGCCCATTAAGGTTATTTAGGGTTTTTGTGGAGTTTGTTTTGTATTGTTTTTGTTTGTTATTGCAATGCTGGGGATTGAACTCAGGAGGTCCTCACTCATGTTAGGCAAGCACTCTACCCAAATTACATCCCAGTCCCCACAAGTTACTTTGTTCTTCTCTCCTGGTCAGTTAAGGCCTGGAATAAAAGAGGCTTCCCTAAATGTTAGGTAAAAGGGTATTTAAGTTAAGTTGCGCTTGGTGGTACATACCTGTAATTCCAGTATGTGGGAAGCTGAAATAAGAGGATTGAAGGTTTGAGACCAGCCTAAGCAAGTTTGTGAGGCCCTTACCAATTTAGTAATACCCTGTTTCAAAATAAAGAATAAAATAGGACTGGGGTTGTCGCTCAGAGGTGGAAGGCCCTGGGTTCAATTCCCAGTACCATATACACATGCGCACACACACAGAGTATTTAAGTAAATGATTATCTTGGTAAGAGGTCCCTTTTATGTTGATGGCAGGTGGTGCAATTCAAGCAGCAGTCCCGCCTTGAGGAAAAGCGCAAAAAAGCCTTGGACCTGCACTTGGACTTCATTGTGGGGCAAACTGAAAAGTATTCAGACCTTCTGTCTCAGAGCCTCAACCAGCCACTAGCTTCCAGCAAAGCTAGCTCTTCCCCTTGCCTTGGCTCTTCTTCAGCTGCCTCCAGTCCTCCACCCCCTGCATCCCGGTTGGATGATGAAGGTATGTGTTCTCTTTGGCCCTGTTACTCTTCCCCATGTACCCTTTCCAGAGCTGAAAGACCCACCCTGTGGCTTGCAGGGCCCGTGGACTTTGTGACCTTGTTCTCCTGCTATAGATGGGGACTTCCAACCCCAAGAGGAGGAGGAAGAGGATGATGAAGAAACCATTGAGGTTGAAGAACAGCAGGAAGGCAATGATGCAGAGACCCAGAGGCGTGAGATTGAGCTGCTTCGACGTGAGGGAGAGCTGCCACTGGAAGAGCTGCTCCGTTCCCTCCCCCCTCAGCTGTTGGGAGGGTCTTCTAGTCCCTCTCAGACCCCCTCATCTCATGATAGTGACACCCGAGATGGGCCTGAAGAAAATGTTGAAGAAGAACCTTCTCAGGTGTTAGAGGTATATGCAGAAGAGGTAGAGGGAGGGTTCAGAGTGGGAGTAGAGAAGAGAGGTTCAGGTCTGGGTCCTGGGCTGTGAGGTTGGTGTGGTTTTTGAGTGTACTCCCTGGTTGTAGACGATGGGCTCTCATTTTGGGATGCCAGGGGAAGAATCTAGGTCTGGGATAGGTTACAGCCTGCAGTTGGCAGAATTGCTGATACTGCAAGTAGAAGATATATGTTGCTCCTTTTTTTGTGGTACTAGAGATTGAACCCAGGGGTATCCTACCTCTGAGTTATACCCCCCAGCCCTGTTTTATTTTTATTTTGAAACAGGGTTTTGCTAGGTTGATGAGAGTCTCACTATTTGCTGAGGCTGTCCTCAAACCTGCAATCCTCCTATCTCAGCCTCTCGAGTACTTGGATTATAGGCATGCACAACCACACCTGTCTATATTAGTCTTTAAATTGATGTGTGATCTTATTTTGACATTTACCTGTCAGTTGCGTGAAATGACCCTAGCATTCCCTTATTGACTTATAATTTGGTAGTAGGAATGTCACCTTACAGTCTTTTTTGGACCTATGTTCTCTGTTTGTTATGTCTTTTTTGCCTAGCACTTTCACAGGTCCTCCCCGAGGCAGTGGGGCCAGGATTTGGTAGCTGGTGCTGAAAGAAAACCCTTGATTGCATCCTTGCCCTGGTACTATACCAGTGTCAGTTGTTACTCAATGGGACAGAGCCCATTTTGTGTTATCTTATTCAACATTGTGCCTTCCTGTTGCTGCTCTAACCTTAGGCCCTCACACTTTTCATCTTTCACCATATAGGTTAAACCCACACCATCCTCTGTCACACAGTGCAACAAACGGCCTTGGCATCCTGATGAAGATGATGAAGAGTTTACGGCCAATGAGGATGAAGGTCAGGCCTATTAATCCTTTGCCCCCACTCCTCAAATGAATTATTTGGACCTAACCTTTTAGGTTTTCTCATCTCTTGAACCTGTATTCTGTGTCTCTGTCTCCATTGATCTTGCCTCATTTTCTCTTCTAGCGGAGGATGAAGAAGATACTATAGCAGCTGAGGAACAGTTGGAAGGGGAAGTGGATCATGCCATGGAGCTGAGCGAGTTGGCTCGAGAAGGTGACAGTCACCAGATATTTTACTGAGCATACACTTGAGTATTCCCCTGTGCAGTGTGTCAGAAATAAAGAGATCAATAGGAGCCAGGAGTGGTGGCGCACACTTGTAATCCCAGCATTTGAGAGGCTGAGATCAGAGGATCTGGGTTTGAGGCCATCCTCAGCTACCTAGTGAGGCAATCCTCAACTTAGTGAGACCCTGTTTCAAAATAAAGAATAAAAAATAGGGCTGGGGGTATAGCTCAGAGGTAGAATGCCTGAGTTCAATCCCCAGTACCGCAAAAAAAAAAAAAAAAAAAACAGGATACTTTATGTTTTCCTGGTGGAACTCCAAGTCTAATGACAAAAATAGAATTAAAAAGGAATAAGGTCCTTAGTAACTTGTCAATAGAAAGTGATAACTACTTATGATGGAACAAAGTCACATAGAAGCTCATTAGCTGGAATAGCTACTGTAAAAGAGGATATTGGCTATATTTGACCAGAATTTTTTTTTTTTTTTTTTGCTTGTAATCCCGAATGCTGGGATTAGAAGCGTGCGCCACCACGCCCGGCTTTGACCAGAATTTTGAAAGGGAAGTTCACCAGATTGATAATGTTCATCCCAATAGAAGGCAACACCTCCATGGTGGCATTCTACCTTCGAGCTACACCCCCAGCCCTATTTTTTATTCTTTTTTTTGTTTTTTTTTTTTTTTGCGGTACTGGAGATTGAACCCGGGGCATTCTACCTCTGAGCTACATCCCCAGTCCTATTTTTTTTTTTTCTCTTCCATCCGTCCATCCGTCTGTCCTTCTGTCCTTCCTTCGTGTATTTATTTACTTATTTTCTTGCAGAACTGAGGATTGAACCCAGGGGCAGTCTACCTCCAGGCTACACCCCAAGCCCTATTTTTTAGTTTTTGTTTTGAAACAGAGTCTCACTAAGTTGTGGAGAGCCTCACTAAGTAGCTGAGGCTGGCCGCGAACCCGGATCCTCTGGCCTCAGCCTCACAAGTACTGGGATTACAGCCTGTGCCATGATGCCCGGCTTTTGTTCTTTATTTTGAGACAGGGTCTCACTAAGTGGCAGAGGCCTCACTAAGTAGCGGAGGCTGGCCGCAAACCTGGATCCTCCGGTCTCAACCTTACAAGTATTGGGATTACACGTGTTTGAAACCACACCCGGCTTGATTCTTTATTTTGAAACAGGATCTCACTCCGTTGCAGAAGGCCTCACTAAGTAGCTGAGGCTGGTCGCAAACCTGTGATCCTC
Organism: Graphiurus murinus; assembly: GCA_004027655.1. Classification (NCBI taxonomy): domain Eukaryota; kingdom Metazoa; phylum Chordata; class Mammalia; order Rodentia; family Gliridae; genus Graphiurus; species Graphiurus murinus. Next base: position 3,064 of record PVLC010020589.1, on the reverse strand, counting down.
CTGTCTCAGCCTCCCAAGTACTGGGATTACAAGTGTGTACCACCATACTTGGCCCCTATTTTTTATTCTTTATTTTGAAACAGGGTCTCACTATGTTGCAGAAGACCTCAGGAAGTAGCTCAGTGGCTGTGTACCTGCAATTCTCCTGTCTCAGCTTCCCGAGTACTAGGATTAAATGCGTGCACCACCAAACCTAGCCGAGTGTTCCTTTAGATCTGGGCCTAGTAATATCTACAGAGATCTAGATAAAATGAATTGGTGCCAGTTACGTCCCTTCTTTCCTCTCCCCTCAAAGCATCTAAAAGCATATTCTTCATTTTCTTACCAGGTGAGCTGTCTATGGAGGAGCTATTGCAACAGTATGCAGGAGCCTATGCTTCTGATGCCTCTGCTCCAGGCTCTGGGAGTAGTGAAGATGATGATGAAGATGAGGAGGTTGAGTCTAACAGCTCTGATTCTGAACCAGATGGGGTCACAGAAGCTGAAGATGCTCCTCAAGGGGATAGTAGCAGCCAGTCAGGTGAGTGTGTGGTCATGAGGTAGGAACTGGGGAGGGAAGGCATTGGAGGTGCAGATATGGTGAGCACTAAACCTTGGTCTTGTGATTTAGATTCTACCGAGGAGCAGAGTGAAGATGAGGAAGATGAGCATTCAGAGGAAGAAGAAACAAGTGGAAGTTCAGAATCAGAGGAATCTGAGTCTGATGAGTCTGAGGATGCCCGATCACAGAGCCAAACAGATGAGGAAGAGGAAGATGATGATTTTGGGGTGGAGTACTTGCTTGCCCGCGATGAAGAACAGAGTGAGGCAGATGGGGGCAGTGGGCCTCCTACTCCAGGTCCCACCACTACTCTGGGTCCTAAGAAAGAAATTACTGACATTGCTGCAGCAGCTGAAAGTCTACAGCCCAAGGGTTACACTTTGGCCACTACCCAGGTATCCCCAGGCTCCATCTTCTGCTTTCTCATATATTGAATTATGGCTTCTCAGTGACAGCTGCCTCAGTCCCACCATAACTGTTTTTCCCTCCTTGTCAGGTGAAGACACCAATCCCTCTGCTCCTGCGAGGCCAACTCCGGGAGTACCAACACATTGGTCTGGACTGGCTGGTTACTATGTATGAGAAGAAGCTTAATGGCATACTTGCAGATGAGATGGGACTGGGGAAAACGATCCAGACCATCTCCTTACTTGCTCATTTGGCCTGTGAGAAAGGTAAGTAGACCCCAATATTTGGGAGGCCAAGACTGGAGGATCCAGGTTTGAGGCCAGCCTCAGCTACCTAGTGAGGCCCTCTGCAACTTAGACCCTGTTACAAAATAAAGAATAAAAAATAGGGCTGGGGGTGTAGCTCGGAGGTAGAATGCCCCTGAATTCAATCTCCACAAAAAAAAGGTAAGTAGGCAGGATCCTTCTTGGCCAACCCCTTGGGAAGCTTGTTTAGTGGTGATTCCACTTATGAGAAGGTGAAACACTTGCTGTCTTGTTGCTGTCAGTATAAATTCATTGACTTGGTCAATAATGGTATCAGGAGGACAGTGTAGGTTCTAGAATTCTTAGGAATGGCCATTAGAAAGAGAGAGGGTGGTCAGGGTTATATCTAAGGAACCAGAACTGCAAAGTTTATATATCCTTACTATGTCTCATTCTTTTCCTGAACAGGTAACTGGGGGCCCCATTTAATCATTGTTCCTACCAGTGTGATGTTGAACTGGGAGATGGAGTTGAAACGTTGGTGCCCCAGCTTTAAAATCCTCACATACTATGGAGCCCAGAAAGAGAGGAAGCTCAAGCGGCAGGTTCGCTCCTCCATGTGGCCACTTATTCACATTGACGCTTCCTTTGTTTTTAGGCCCTCTCCTCAGATTAGTTCCTTTTCCTCCTCTTCTTGCTCCATTCTCCTGCTGGAACTCTTTTCATTTCTTTCAACTTGATTTCTATCCCTTGAGGAACTTAGCATAGCATGTCATTCCTTTTCCCTTTGTTTTCTTTCCATCCTACTATGTGCTTATTTTTCTCTTTGACTCCCTCAGGGCTGGACCAAGCCCAATGCCTTCCATGTGTGTATCACATCTTATAAGCTGGTGCTGCAGGACCACCAGGCCTTCCGCCGCAAGAACTGGCGCTATCTCATTCTGGATGAAGCTCAGAACATTAAGAATTTCAAGTCCCAGCGCTGGCAGTCACTGCTCAACTTCAACAGGTAGGATGGAAATACGGATTTATGGGAAGGCTTCCCTTGGTTTGAAGGGTGGGCTACCTGGGTTGAGTATATTAAGGATGCTCACAAGGTTGAGACCTTGTTAATATTCTTCTTGATTCTTTCTCTTTGCAGCCAGAGGCGCCTACTCTTAACAGGAACCCCCTTGCAGAATAGCCTCATGGAGCTGTGGTCCTTGATGCACTTTTTGATGCCTCATGTCTTCCAGTCTCATCGCGAATTCAAGGAATGGTTCTCTAATCCTCTAACTGGCATGATTGAAGGCAGCCAAGAGTATAATGAAGGTCTCGTCAAACGTCTCCATAAGGTAGGGCCTACTGTAGTTGGTCAAGAGTATTGGGAATGGCAAGTAGCTAAGGGCAATAACCAAAAAACCCTTGGGGAGAGGGAAATCATTGGTAGGCTGAGCAAATTCAGCTGTTAAGCTGTAGCTTTCTAGTGACAAACCCACTGCAAGTTGAGTTCAGTCATCATTTTACTTCTTTTCTTTTTTTTCTTTTTTTTTTTTTGCGGTACTGGGGATTGAACTCGGGCATTCTACCTCTGAGCTATGCCCCCAGCCCTATTTTTTATTCTTTATTTTGAAACAGAGTCTCACTAAGTTGCAGAGTGCCTCACTAAGTAGCTAAGGCTGGCCATGAACCCAGATCCTCCAGTCTCAGCCTCCCAGATGCTGGGATTACAAGCGTGCGCCACCACACCAGCTACCTGGGTTTTCTTTACTTCATATTTGTGGTATATGTCCGTCCCTCCGTCCCTTCCTCCCTCCCTCCTTCCCTCCCTCCCCCTCCCCCCTCTCTGTCATTGGCTCTTCATCCTATGCCTAGTTTTTTTTTTTTTTTT
>PVLC010020588.1:0-29074 GCA_004027655.1 Graphiurus murinus | reverse complement strand
CCCTAAAGCACATGATGTAATTACACAATCATATCAAGGTCACTCACCGAAGTGAACCTGAGGGGGAGGGAAGGGGAGGGGATTGGGGTGGGAATTGGGGAAAGGGTCAAATGAGAACTGTGTGCAAATATGTTGTTAACAACTCGTACTTAACAAAGATGTATGCTATATTGCACGAATTACTACAATAAAAAAAAAAGTCATAAAGATTTTCTATTATGTTTTATTCCAGGATTATTATTAGTCTTATTTAGCTCTTATGTGTTGGTCTGTCATTGACTTTGAGTTACTGTTTAGGTCTGATGTGAAGAAGGGTTTTAATTTCACAGTTTGCTTGTGGATATTCAGCATCACTTGTTGAAAACAACATTTTTTTCTCTCTGGTGATTTGTCTTGCCATCTTTGTCAAAATTTGACTGACAATAAATGTAAGGGTTTATTTCCAGATTCTCAATTCTGTTTCATTGATCTATGTGTATATCACATCTCTTTCTCTTACTTTTCTCCAAGTTTAATGGGAAGGCCACCTTTGGTGGCACCTAATATATCCAGTGTTTCAAGTTCCCAAAAGCACTTTCAGTCCTTCTTCTTATCACACAATAACCTTAGAAGACATATAGAGTGATCATGCCTTTTCTACAGATGAGGGAAATAAGTTACAGAGAGGCTGTGAGTAGCTTAAACTACTGCTGTAGGTGATGGCTCTGGGAATCAGATCACTAGTGTTTTTACTGTAAACCCAAGATCCCTTCTGGAAATCTAGCTCTTTTCTTGGTAAGGTATGACACTGGCATGCATGAGGCCCTAGGTTATATCCCAAACATTAAATAAATAAATAAATAAATAAGTAAATAAATAAACGGTATGACTTTGTATATATACACAATGGAACACTCTTCACCTGTAAAAACTAGTGAAATCCTGTTGTTTGTAGAAATATAGATGGAACTGGAGATTACCATGTTATGTGAAATAAACCTGATATAGGCAAACACTGCATGATCTCAGTTATTCTCAGTTTTATGTGGAATCTAAGAAAGTTGAACTTAGACAAATAGAGAATAAAATGGTGGTAATCAAGCACTGGTGGGTGAAGGAGATGTTGATTTAAAAAAATCAACACACTAATGTCTTTGAAGACATTCTGTTTGATCCTTTTAAATAAAAGTAGCTCCCAGGGCTCCTTTCCAAATCCTAGCCCGTTCAAAGAAGTGTTGTGAGACTCAATGTAGCTCATATAAGTGTAAATATCTCATGAGCTGTCAAGTGCTAAATACAAGGGAAGAGTGATTAGTCATGCATTTCTATAACAACTCCTGTCTGAAATCATGGGGATTGGAAGTAGAATTGGACCACTTTCCATATCTTCCCCATACTGCAGCTATTGTTGGCAAGCAGACTATGGTAACTATATCACCTCTCCATTTGGGGAGAATGGTCATTCTGAGCCTGTTGCTGTCCCACTTGTGTTTATTGTCCAGGGCGACCCCAATATCACATGGTATCCCTCAAGAAGGGAAGTAAATGCAGTATCTTTTTTTTAACTCTTAGTATTGTTCAGCCAATACAATTAAATTAGATTAAATCAAATTAAACTAAAACACTATCTCAATAAACAGACATTGGATACCTTTGATGTTCTAGACACAGTATTCAGTGCTAAAAGGAACACAGAGAGTGTTAAGACATAGTCAAGATAAGCAAGAGATGATTACTTTACCAGGAGGACAACCATTTAAGTAATGTCTGTGATGTTCCCTTTTTCAAATTCAGTCATTTTTTATACTTTAATTGGTGCACCGTAGTCTCATATCATCATGTAGTTCACAGTGACATATATGCAGCAGCACTGCACTTGTTGGGCTTTCCCTCAGCTCCCTCCCCATTCTCCCCCTTCCCCATACACAATATTGAGATTGACACTGGTATTCTCACATATGTACATAACATCAATGGAAGTGATTCCTTCCTTTATCCTCCCTCTCTCTCCCCCACTTTCCCCTAGACCACCTCCTTGGCTCCACTGGGGTTTCTCCTCCATTATATGAAGTCACTCTGATATTCTAATTACTCCCTATCTCCCACATATGAGATAAAACATATGACACTTCACTTTCTGTGACTGGCTAATCTCACTTAGCATAATGTCCTTTAGGTCCATCCATTTTCCTTCAAATGACATTGTTTTGTTCTTCTTGATTGCATTCAGCTAGTTTTTATTATGTTCTAGGAAATAGTCATGGTCCCCAGTGTCACTGGTCCAAAGCAAGTAATAAATTACTGTTATGGGTATAAAATTCTCTCAAATTGCTCCTTACAGACCAGATTACAGTCTGTGAAGGGAGGAGAGTCTGGGGCTCCAAAATAGCAGGGATCAGAGTCCTGGTTAAGTGAGCAATCCAGAGGATATCCCTGATGAAAGTACATTCAAGTTGACATGCTAAATGCTGTAGGCATTTATCTATTTCTTCTTCCTCCTCCTCCTCCTCCTCCTCCTCCTCCTCCTCTTCCTCCTCCTCCTCCTCCTTCTTCTTCTTCTTCATCTTCTTCTTCTTTTGTGTGTTTCTGGGGATTGAACCCAGGGGTATTCTACCTCTAAGCTACACCCCCAACCCTATTTTATTTTTTATTGTGAAACACTGAGTTGCTGAGGCTGGCTTCAAATCTGTGATCCTCCTGTTTCAGACTCCAAAGTACTGGGCTTATAGGTGTGTGCCACTGCACCTGGCTTGCAGGCATTTATCTAAATGTCTAAATTGTTATAGTACTGAGAAGATGAAGCAATAAACTTACAGATGAGGTGGGATATGTTTCATAGCAACAGTGATGTTTGGGATGGGCTTTCAGTCGGCTTTCTCATTGCTGTGACTCAATATACCTCACAAATAAAACTTAGAGGATGGAATATTTATTTTTTCACAGTTCTGGAAGTTTCAGTCCATGTCACATCTGCAGATCTCAGGGCATGGCAGTGGAAAGCAGAGATAGAGGGAGGGAGGGAGGGAGGGAGGGAGAGAGGGAGAGAGAGAGGGAGAGAGAGAGAGAGAGAGAGAGAGAGAGAGAGAGAGAGAGAGAGAGAGAGAACATGGATATATGTAGTCCCTGTTTCAGTCAGCATTTTTACTGCTGTAATCTAAAATACTTCATTACCACAACTTAGATGAAAGTAGATTTATTTGCTCATAGTTCTGGAGATTTCAGTCCATGTTAAGCTGGATGAAGTCTGTGGAGTTCGGGACATGGCAGAGGAAGAAGAAAGAGAAGAGCGCAAGGGCTCTGCTCTCATATGGTGGTATGGTGGTCGGATTTGCAAAAGAGGAAGGAGAGGAGGGACCATGTATGATCCCCAAGGCCACTCTCCCAGGGACCTCTTCTTAGCAAGCAAGCCGTGCCTCCAACATGGCTGCCTCACCTCTGTGAAGTCTAGGGGGACATTCTAAAAAACCATAGTGGTCCCCAAGGCCATGCCTCCAGTGACCTGCCTCCTCTAGTCACACCCTACCTACCTATTTTACTACCCAGTAAGTTGAGATTACTTCATAATTCAATCACTTCACCTCTGAAAATTTTTACATGAGTTCTCCCAGGGGACATTCTCTATCCAAATAATAATATCCAATGAATAGAAGTTTAGCAGGTAGAAAAGGAGGGGAGGCCATGTTCCTTCTGGTAGTTTCTAAGTTTATGGTTGCATAACTCCTGTTTTCACATGGCAATCTCTCTCTGTGAGTGTTTGTGTTCAAATTTTTCCAGTTTATTTTTAATTCAATTTTATTTTTTGGCACTAAGCTGGGGTAAGTACAGATAACAGCTATGGTGACCACAGAATATGTAGTCATGCCAGGATATCTTTGCTAGGACACAGGCCTAAGTTGAGGGTTTCCCTATTGAAGTTGGAAGTATGGTCTCCGTAGGAGAAGCACACAATGATAAATGTTCAGAAACTGAAAAACCTGCATACAGGATTGAGAGTGGGAGATAGGATTGTCATAGAAGGGGAGTGCATTCATTTGTTGGGGCATATATAGCAAAGTACTCCAAACTGAGTGGCCTAAGTAACAGAAACAAATCCTCTCCTAGTTCTAGAGGCTTGAAGTCAGAGATTAAGGTATTGGCAGGGCCACATTCCTTCTGATAGTTTCTAAGTTTGTGGTTGCATAAATCTTGTTTTCACATGGCAATCTCTCTCTGTGAGTGTTTGTGTTCAACATTTTCCAGTTTATTTTTAATTAAATTTTATTTTTTGGTACTGGGGATTGAACTCAGGGACATTCTATCTCCAAGATACATCCCCTGCCCTACTTTATTATTTTTTTTAAACAGGGTCTCATTAAATTGCTGAGTGCCTCACTAAGTTGTTGAGGCTGGCCTTGAGTCTGTGATCCTCCTGTCTCAGCCTCCCAAGTACTGGGATTATAGATGTGTGCCTCTGCACGCAGTTAATTTAATTTTTTTTTGGTATCAGGGATTGAACACAGGTGTATTCTACCTCTGAGCTATACTCTTAGCCCATTTTTTTTTAAATTTTGAAATAGGGTCTCAATAAGTTGCTGAGAATAGCCTCAAACCTATGATCCTCCTGTCTCAACCTCCCAGGTGCTGGGATTACAGCTGTGACTACCATGCCCAGCCTAATTTTTTTTCAATTTTTTGAGGAGGGGTCTTGCTAAGTTGCCCAGCCTGGCTTTGAACTTGCAATCATCCTGCCTTGGTCTTCCAAAAAGCTGGGATTATAGGTGTGTGCCACCACACCTCACTTAAATTTCCCCCTTTTATGAGGATACCAGTCATATTGGATTAGGGTTCACCCTAATGACCTCATCTCAACTTGAACATCTGAAAAGGGCCTATTTTTAAAATAAGGTCACAGAGGTACTAGGGTTAGGACTGAAACACCTTTTGTGGAGACACAATACAACCTTACCAGTGAGGTAGAAGATGATTATAGCTGTGGAAGAATGATATGCTAAAGAGTCTAAACTCTCCTGAATTTCATAGGCCACTGCTACCAGTTTCTGAGTTGGAGAGCAGCAAGATCTGTTTTGAAATGGCAACTCTAGTAGCCCATCTCTTTGATTTGGTCCAGTATGAGATGGACAGGGATTATTTTGGCTTTTCTTTTTCCTCCTCACAGTTACAATAATAACTGTTTTAGTATTGTACTTCCCTTTTGGAAATCAAAGAAAGCAAAATATCCTGAAAACAATGGGCTCCCTTTAACTGAAAGTTTATTTCCTCACTCTTGAGCCATTTCCACGACCCTAGCCTGCAAGATAACAATTGTTTTCTCTATTAGAACACACAGTGTAGGCTAACTTTCAGTAGTGCTTGTGGGGTGGAATAAAATGCCGTGTCATCTGATGGAGTTCACTTTAGGGATGGTTGTTAATGCTCTGGTGCTGCATGGGACACATCATGAGCATTTACAAATCTCATTTACCTTTGATTTCTGTCTCCAACAAGGGTTTCCATGTGGCATCCTGGAGCTCTAGGGTACAATATTGCACCAGGATGTGCACTAGGACTGCCCAGAGGTGGGTAGGGCAGACCCAAGGAACTTGGCTTGGACTGCTTTTACCCTTGTCACATTTGTCTGAAAAATGCCTTGTACTCTTTTTGTAAAAAGTTGGGAAAACTCAGGAATTTGTGCCTGTGGCCATTTTTGCCCAGCCTTAGGACACGTCTGTTTGGTGATTAAACAGAGTTCATTGTATTTGTTTAACTAATGAGCACCTACTATATAGCTGGCACTGTTGGGGAGACAGCAGTGGGTAGGAGTGCTTTTCTGTAATTACCTCTTTGGTGAGAAATACGGTGACAGTGGAAGCCTCTTGGACCCACACTCTTTTTTTTTTCTTGATCAACAATATTTTCATGAGTACTTGGATTTGTTCATTCTCAGTTGCTATAACAAAATGCCTGAGGCTGGCAGTTCTTTTTAAAGAAAAGACATGTATATGGCTTGCAATTTGGAAGGCTGAAAGTTCAAGATTGGGTGAGGGTCTGATGGTACCTTAGTTGAAGTATGTGAGAGAGGGATCCTATGGCACAACAAGAAGTCAGAGAGTGGAGAGAGGCCAGTCATGCTCTTTTATAACAACCCTCTCAAAGGAACTAACTGGAGTCCCTAAGAACTATGTTAATCCTTTCCCAACATGATGCCCCCAATGACCTAATTATCTTGCACTAAACCCTACCTATTAAAGATTGCACCCCTCCCCATTATTGCCACACTGAAGACCAAGATTCCAATGCCTGAAACCCTGAGGGGCACATTCAAATCATATCCAATCTTGGCAGTAGCTAAAAAAGGTCATTTCCAAAATTCTTACATTGGTAGAGAATTCAGTTATGAGAAGATAGAGGATTGAATGGTGTCCCTCTCTCAAAATTCATGACCTCTCAGAACCTCAGAATGGGGCCTCATTTGGAAATAGGGACTTTGCAGATGTAATTACTTAAGGATCTCGAGAAGAAATCATCCCAACTTTAGACTGGTCCTATATCCAAGGACAGGTATTCTGATAAGGAGGGGAGATAACACAGAAGGCCAGGTAAAGACAGAGGCAGAAATTGGAGTGATGAAAACACAAACCAAGGGACCTGGAGCTATTGGAATCTGGAAGAGGCAAATAAGGTCCATCCTTAGAGCTCTGAGAGACACCATGGCCCTGTCATCACCATGATTTCCACCATCTAGCTTCTAGAACTGTGGGCCAAAACAAAACAAACAAAAAATAAAACAAACAAACAAAAATACCTATGCAATTTTAAGCCCTGAATGTATAGTGCTTAGTTTCAGGAGTCCTAGAAAGGCCTCCCATAAAAGCTTTCTGGACTCCCTAGGAAGTCTTCTTTCAGAAGCAAAGGAACTGGCTACATCAGTCTTCACACACTCTCTGATACAATACTGGACATGCACTTCCCACTTTCTTGCTTCCTTATCCTCTTTTTTACCTGCCCAGAAAGGGCTGGTGTTGAGGGAGAAGTCTAGGCAAGGAGGAGCAGGGCTGACCGTTTCTGCTCCCCACTGCCTTTCTCAAGGTCAAGGTGTTCCTCACAGTGATTACAGCAGCATCTCTGGTCCTTGTGCCCCACCCCCCAACCAAACCAGGTCGGACAGTGCAGCTTCTTTGAACCAACATTAACAAAAGCAGCTCCCACTCACCCCATCCTCTCTACAACATCCACTCTATAGCCTCTGTCTTATAGCCTCCAACAGGCTGATGGGAATTTGGGTGCAGTCAAGCCTACACTAATTGTGTCTTGGTTGTTCCAACTGTGGGAGCCATTGTTGGAAAACCACTCTTGATAAATCCATCTCAGTGAAGTGTGAGTGGTAATTATATGAATGAAATGCCTCTAGCCCAACTCCCACACCTGGCAATACTAGGGCCTTTTGTCTGCTCCAGTCTTACCCAAGAGTGCCCATTTCTTGGATACTTCCTATACGTGGTAATTTTTGTGATACTGGACACTGAACCCAGGGGTGTTCTACCTCTGAGTTACACCTCCATCCCTATTTTATTTTATTTTTAATTTTGAAAGAATTCTCTCAAAGTTACCTGGCTCTGTCAGTCTTAAACCTTCAATCCTCCTGTCTTAGCCCCCCAAGTACTGGGATTATAGGTATGCACCACCATGCAGGGTTCCATATAGGATCTTTTTTTTTTTTTTTTTTTTTTTTGCGGTACGGGGGATTGAACTCAGGGGCATTCTACCTTTGAGCTATACCCCCAGCCCTATTTTTTATTCTTTATTTTGAAACCGGGTCTCACTAAGTTGCAGAGTGCCTCACTAGGTAGCTGAATCTGGCCTCAAACCCGGATCCTCCGGTCTCAGCCTCCCAAATGCTGGGATTACAAACGTGCACCACCACGACTTGCTTCCATATAGGATGTTATTGAATCCTCATAACTGCCCTACAAGGAAACGATAACTATTATGTCCATTTCAGAGATGAGGAAATGGAAGTTCAGAGATGTTTAGGGACCTTCCCAATGTCACATGATCTTTTTTTTTTTTTGTGGTATTGGGGATTGAACCCAGGGGCATCTACCTCTGAGATACACCCTCAGCCCTATTTTATATTCTTTTATTTTGAAACAGGGTCTCACTAAGTTGAGGAGGTACTCACTAAGTAACTGAGGCTGGCCGTGAACCTGTGATCCTCCTGTCTCAATTCCCAAGTACTGGAATTACAAGTGTGTACCACTAGACCCGGCTCACATGGTTCTTAAGTGGAACAGAGATTTGAACTCAGGACTGACGGGCTCCAGAGCCTCCATGTTGCTTCTTGCCCTACTGTACCCCAGTTTGCAGGTGTGTTTTGCAGAGGGTGACCTTCAGCAACATACATATCACCCCCCAACCCATATTCAGCAGCCGCCTTTTCTTTTTTTGCATTTGTTTCTGTTTCTAAGACCAGTGTGCTGCTTTGCAAGGCCTTTGATTCCTGCAGGAAATTCATGGGCATAGAGAAGTTGGCATTGACTCAACCCTCTTTGGAGATGCCTGTGTCAGGAGAGCTCAGGATTTTAAAAATAATTACCTTCAAATGCCTCTTACTTAGGAAAATGTAAACAAAATCATTGCTAATTTGAAATTGACTTCCTATTAACAGAAGTTAGCATGTTTATTTTAGGCCAAATTAAGTTTTGGTCTTATGTGGATTGTGCACACTTTGTACATCTGGGGCCTTGCAGAATCTGTGTCCATAGTCTGTCAGGGCTCACCGATAAACCCTAGTCCCCTCTTCTCCCCATTTTTGGCAAACTTGGGTGGTATAGATAGCTGTTGTGCCTGAGATGTGGGGGTCATCACTGTAGTTTGGGGATGCTGGGCCCTCAGTAGAAAAGCCCCAAGGTGGGCAAAGTGCAAGCTATCATTTCATAGACTGTGTTTCTGGTTTCCACTGCTATCCCTCTAGGAGAGCCCCTAGGGAAAGCCTCTAATTTCCCCAAAGCATACTCAGAAGGGAACAGATGATGGGACACAAAGACCAAGAGTTGCATCCATATGGAACTCTGTCTTGTATAGCAATTCCCAGAAGCCACACCTACTCCTAGGGAGCCCTAAGATCTTTTTGGGACTGAATTGATCCAGGCTCCCCTCCCCTGCTGACTCCTGGGTAGGATCTAGCTGCACTTTCTTGGATCTCTCCTCTCTGCTTTCTGTGTCTTCAGGGGTCACTTCCATGGAGAGGCAGCCAGGTAGCCACTGCCTTCCCAAGCTGGGGATAATGATGAAGTCCACAAACTCAGCAAGCTCTCAGGATACTGAGTGCTGGAGTTAGGTCCTAACCCTTAGGCCCCTTTGAGAAGCCGTCCCCAGAAATTCTCTAGCCCTCAGCCTTCATTCCTTAGGTGGGGGACTCATCCCGCTTCCTGTATTGTCCTTCTCCTGCTGAAGGCTCCACTCCTTTAACACAGGCCCACCCCTTTAACCAGGTTGAGCAAAGAATAGGCTGGACACCAATTGCCTGCTCAGGACTCCGAGACACTCTTTCATCAGAGGGGAACCAAGACTGGGCCCTCTGGTCAACAGGGCCTCTGCCTCTGTCCATTCCTACACCTCACCCCCACAAAGTTGCCAGAGTTGAAAAATAACAATACAGGATACCCAGCTGAATTTAAATTTCATGTGAACAGTGAATTTTAGTATTAGAATTGAAGTAGGATAGAAGAAATAAAAGAGATAAGTGGAAAATATAACTACTATGTAAGCCTAGTGCTAAAGTTCCTCATATATTTATTATCCAAACCAGTTCTCTCTCCCAAATCTGTAAATCTTAAAGTTAACTACAACAAAACTATAATTACTCTGGGCTCTGTTAATAAGACAGATATGATATCTTGAGAAACCTGTAATTTAGGGGACTTTCCAGCTTATCTATTGATCAGATGATGGGGATCATGATCAGCTTAAGGATTCAGTAGACGAATAGATCACCCTAAACTGGCTTGTGGTCACCAGGCTGATGTCATACTCACATACCTTCTCATACCCATTCTTCATCAAGTTCTCTTTAAAAGAAGAGCCATGAACCCCCAAAATGCATCTCTCACTCTTGAAGATGGCCCACATTCTCCTTTGAATGAGTATTTCTTGCTTTCCTAAATAAATCTCTGGCTATGTCTCTGACTGGCATGTGCTGAAATTCTTTTCTGTTGTGTAAGCCAAGTACCCCACCAGTTCAAGAGTTGCATTCCCCTCGCTCCACAGTGGGAACTCCTCTGGACCCTTCATGAACCAATCTATCCGTGACAAGTATGTCCCATGCAATGATTGGACTATAACAAAAACAATTTTCTGATTGTAATTCAAATGTAACTGGCCATCCTGTGTTGAATCTGGCAGCCATCATCCCACGCCCAGCCCAAGCCCAATGATTCACCCTGCACTGGTGTTTGCACAGGACAGCAAGTCAGCATCTCAGCCAGGGCTGGAGACCAATGAAACTGGTTGTCGCATCAGCAGACACATTAGAGCTCTCTTGCCCTTCTCTGCTCCGGTCCTCTGCAGATTACCTGGTCCAATTGGGACTATGTAGTCCTCTGTGCCCAGAGTCATGCCTCAGTCACAAACCTTACTGGCTTCCAGTATAATTATAAGGCTTTTCATGTCTCATACTCCACTGTGTTTTGTGCTTCTTGAGGACTGGGACTGGGATGGATGAATCTTTTCACCCCTTCCTTATGGTGCTCAGGGTGAGAAGAGGTCAGAAATGGTTTGATGAGCAGACACATGCATACATAAATGAGCCAATGCCTCTGATTGCATCTAATTCCAAAGGGCTAATTTGTGAAGGAAAGGCCCGTTATATTTTGCTTTAGAATAGTGGGTCCCTGGGAGCAGGAATCATACCTGGTTTTGCTCCCTGCTTTGTCCCCAGTTACTAGAGGTGCTGACACTTGGCAGGTACTCAGCCTATATTTCTTGTGTGAATCAGCAGTTGTGTTCATTGTTAACTGGCCCTATCCTGTTTCCTACAGTAGATGTCTTTTTCCACCCCCACTAACATTTCAGAGGTGCCAATTCCTGTCTCCCACAGAGGCAATGAGTTGAGTGGAGGGACAGCGAACAGGGGAGAGAGGGGCAGGAAACTTCAAAGGGCAGGCAGGACAGCAGGAGGAAGTTCTTATTTTCACTGGAGGAGACTACAGGACAGGCAGAAGGGAAGGAGAGAGAGATTCATTTAGAAGGGGAGCAAGCTGGGCATGGTGGCACATACCTGTCATACCTGTGTTTGGGAGGGCGATACAGGAGGATTGCAAGTTTGAAGCAAGCCATAGCAACTTGGTGAAGCCCTCAGCAAATTAGTGAGACCCTGTTCAAAATAAAGAATAAAGTAGAGTAGAATGCACCTGGGTTCAATCCCCTGTTCTACCTCTGGAACCCACACGGAACACATCCCAGCCTAGGAGGGCAGTGCTTTCCATTGGCCTCTGCGTGACTGGGGTGGAATGGGCTAGGACTCCCCCTCTGGCCAAGTCCAGAGGGAATAAGACTCTGCCTCAGAAGCTGGGCTGTCCTGGGGAATTCTGGGATGGAGACCTACTGCCCTCAGATGGCCACTGGCAGAGGCCCCACCTCTCTGTCAGGAGGGCTGCTAATTCACCATCAGCTCTGAAGCTCACCTATGTATTGTGCCAGGTACCTGCTTCTAAGCATTCCTCCTGCCCTGTCCCACATGCCTGGAATCTGAAGGAACATTAGGAGGAGGTCCCTGAACCCTGGAGGATGGTTAGCAAGGGGTCACTAACCTAACATGGGACCTCACTGGCAGCAGGTGCTCAGGACAAGATCACTGCTGAAGCAAAACATGGGTGGATGAACGAAGCCTGCTAGCTGTTGAAGATGAACCTAGTCTTTTGGGGAAGAGCCTCCTAACCATGGGTACCTCTATCAGGGTTTGGGACTGTGACAATCCTCTAGCACAGGGCCATGGGAGAGGAAGCCATTGTCTTCTATTGACAAATTGGGGTGGGACTCAAACCAAATAGCTATGGTGCACACTTGGGGAGATGTCATAAATCCAAGCAATGTAAAATAATCTCCTTGTCTCCCTGTCCATTTCTTCTGGCGATGTTGTCCTCTGGCAGAACTGCCTCCATTTCCACTCAGGGAACAGGCTTTGGGCCCTTAACCCCACATCTCCACATCTCACTTCCTTCAAGGTCCTTTAGCTTGGCAAAGGGAGCTGCCTATGCCTCCTTCTTCAGGAAGCCAGCTGCCTCCTTGCATCAAAAGTGACCTACTCTCTGCTTCCCAGGATCCGCCCCCTCCCACCACCACCACTGAGTGTTGTGCTGTGGTTCCACATTCTGGTCACTTCCCATTTCCTGGAGTGGAAGGAACCTGGCTTGAAACTGCCCCCCCTACCCTGCTTACACTTTTGAGCCTCTTTATTTACATCTGTAAAATGGGAGGAGCATCAGGATTATTATTAGGCTTGACTGAGCACAGTGACTTGTATTAAGTGTCTGGCACAGAGATGGTTCTTGGCAGATGGAAGATAAGCAGTTGCTGGAAAATAGGGGCTGCATCTTTGTTCCCCACTGTGTCTCCCTTGGGTGCCCAGCAGACCACCTGGTGCTCTGTAGGCACTCTGGGAAAACATACTGAGTGATCTACAGCTGCATTGCAAGGCTGAATTTGCAGACTGCCGATGGCGCTGGGGGTGGCGGAGTCAGGGGCTAAGGATATGGGACCATGGTCCAGAAAGCATCCACCAGCAAGACCAATCACTTTGAAAACTGAGTGTAGAGGGATTGAGTCCCTTGGGCTGCTTTTGTGGCCCTGCACGGAGAGGATTCTTTGTAATGCCACTGTCCACAAGATGGCTGCTTCTGGAGGTCCAAGCAGAACTCAGGCAGGCTTTGTCCCCCCCCACACCCTCTGCAATTTGCCTAGTAACCCAGATTTGTGGCCAGGTGCTGGTATAACTCCTGCCTGGTTTGGCTGGTGCTAAGGTTTCCAATTTTAGCACATAAAGATATAGGATGTCCAGTTCAATCTGAATGTCAACTAAACAATGAATAGTTTTATAGTATAAGTATGTTCCAGGCAATCTTTGAAACATACTTATACTATGAGATTATTCCTTGTTTAGCTGAAAAACAAATATAACTTAACTCTCTACATTTTCTCTGGCAAGCCTAGCTGGAGTGTGTCCAGCCACTGGGGATTGTAAGGAGATCAACCTTGGGGGGTGGAGTAGGAGGGGAGACTCCCACCAAAAGCACTTTGAATTGATGTCAGAACAATGGCATGGGTTGTTTTGTTTTTCTTTGCATACAGAAAGAGCATTCCATGTTGCTCAAAAGAAACCAGAACCAGAACAGTGAATTTCAGCTCTCTGCCTTGCTCCATTGATGTGGACCAGGAACACGCCTTGATTCTGAAAGGGATATTGACTGTTAGGCAAGTGGTCCTTTCATTTTTCTCTGCAACACTCCTGATGTTTGGTGTCCACTACCCTGTGTCCCATTTGGAATACACTTGGAATGAGATGTACAGTGGCTGTTTGCCTCTCCAGGGGATACTATTCTGTTGGAATGTTTAGCTGCTCTGGTACAAAGGCCACTTGACTAAGTGGCCTGAGATATGTCCTAGAGAACAGATATTATAGATAGATGGTTCAATTTCCCTATGTCAGTTTTTCACATGATACAGTCTCTAATCCTCACAGTGACACTGATAGGTCAGATTATTATTCCCATTGCATAGAGAAAGAGTCATACAGCAACTGAAGAGTGAGGTCAAGGTTTCAACTCCATTCTCTTTGAATCCAATGCCTAAATTCTTTCCCATCATCCTGCTCTGTGACTCTTGCACTGGGTGCCGGGTTCAATCCTTGCTTCTGGCCTCATTTTCCCCATTTCCTAATTGAAGGGGATAAACAAGGTGATCCCTGAGATTCAAGCACTCATTGATTCACCCTTCCCTTTCTTCCCTGGGCTAACTCTAGTCCATTCCTCAAAAGCCAGCTCAGAACCAGAGCGGTGGTGCATGCTTGTCATCCCAGTCCTTGGGAGGCTGAGACAGGAGGGTCACAGGTTTGAGGTCAGACTCAATTTAGTGGGACTCTGTTTCAAAAATATAAAAGGGGATGTAGCCTGCAGGTAGAATGCTCCTGGGTTCAGTCCCCAGCACCCCTCTTCCCCCACTCCTGGCCAAAATAAAAATAAAATAAAATAAGCCAGCTCAGAAATCACATGGTCCTTCCTGCCCTCCCTGGTTCACCCAGAGTTCAACAGCTCTGTGCCTATCCCTCTGGGAGTGGTTACTCTGCAGTCTCAGCACATCTGCCCCCACCATGATGTGAAAACTGCATCCAAGTCTTTTGCATTCTGTAACCCTGGAGTGCTCTTCTCCTGGCTCTTTGAATGACTAACTCATTATTTCCAAGTCTTGGCTTAAACGTCACCTCCTTGTAAAGGGCATTGTTGACCTTTCTGGCTAAAACTAACCCCCCTCATGCTGATTATTGTCTTCCAATGTCTACATAGTAACAATCACTGTCAAAAATCAAATGATGCTGTTTGCTTTTCATTGAAATGAAATTCACAGAACATAAAATTAACCATTTAAAAATGTACAACTCAGTGGCATTTAGTATTTTTACAAAGCTGTACAACCATCATCTCTATGTAGTTCCAAAACATTTTCATGACCCTAACAGGGGACCCACACCTATTAAGCAGTCACTCCACATTCCTCCCAACCCCAGTCCTTGGCAACCACTAATCAGCTTTCTGTTTCTATGGATTTGCCTATTCTGGACATTATGTATAAATGAAATTATAAAATGCATTGTCTTTGTGTCTGACCTCTCTCACTGAGTATGACATTTTCAAGGTTCATTCAAGTCATAGTATATACAAGTACTTCCTTTCTTTTTATAGCTGAATATTACTCCACTGTGTGGCTAAAGCTGCATTTTGTTTGCCCATTCACCATTCAATAGGTATTTGGATTATTTTACCTTTTTCCCATTCTGTTGTGAATGCTGCTACTACAAACATGGGTGTATACATTCTGGTGTGAACATATGTTTTCATTTATTTGGGGTATATATCTAAGAGTGGAATGCCTGGGTCAACTGATGACTTGATGCTTACCTTTTGGAACAACTACCAAACCATTTTCCATAGTGGCTGCAGTCTTCTACATTACCACCCAAAATGCACAAGGGTTAGTTCCAGTTTCTCCACACACTTGCCAACATTTGTTATATTATTCGTCATTTTGATCATAGACATTCTAGTGTGTATGAAGTGATATCCCATTGTGGTATTTGTTTTTATTTTTTTTCTGTACCTCCCTCCTGAATGTGGGATCTATGAAGTTAGGGGTCACACCCAGCAGATCCTAGTATCAAACCCTTTCCACCAGGTAGGTTTTCTACACATGAATATTGAGTCAATGCCTGGCTGAGTGTCTTCTCAGTGAATTTTCGGCTCCCAGCCCAAGGCCTGCCACAGGGGAGGGCCTGCAGAGTGGCTATGTGCTGTGTGTCCAGACCCAATGGCCCTAGCAGTCTAACCCCAAGGGAAAAAGGTCCATCAGGACCACTACAATTGTTAATATGAATGTGGGCAGCACTGTCAACTAGGCTGGGGGGCCAGATGGAACAAAGTGTGAAAGAAGGAGGAAACAGTGTGAAGGCAAGCTTTGTTATTCTCAAGTATAGGTGTGCCTGCTCTCGCCTGGGGATATTGAACATCAACTCCTGTGCTCTTCTCATTGGACTCTCACTGACAATTCTTTAGACAGTTTCCAGGTCTTTCTATCTTGGACTGGGTTATTCTTATTCTGGAATGACCCAGTCAGCTGCTGGTTCCTCTAGCTCTCCAGGTACAGGTGGTCACTTGGGACTATACTGCTTCAGAGGGTAAGCCGATTTGATAAATCCCCCTTTATAATATACATATCCTGTGAATTATGTTACTCTAGCAACCTTGACCAATATAACCACCCAAAGGATAGGATATAATCATGTGGTTTGGGGCTCAAAGCAGTCATCTCCATGGAACCCAGAGCAGGGGTTTTGTACATGACAAGAGGGATCTGATGGGAGGTGAGCAAGCAAGGCAGAAGCACCTTTCAGAGCACTGATTCCCTCTATGTGACTCCTCCTGTAGCCTGGAGAATGAACCTTGGTTGCTCACATACCTGGAGATGGGGAGCCCCCTCCTACCCCCGCTGTCTGGTGAGGAAGGGGATGGTTTGGTTTGGTGGAAACTGGTGGTCTGCAGTTCCTGCCAGCCTGCCAGGCTTGACTCTTCTGTTCTCTAGAATGGAGCATGGTGGATCCTGCAGGCTGCAGATCCTGAGCCTCTGGGGGCTCTGCTTGCTGAGCAGTGCAGTAAGCATCACTGCATATTCTACAGTCTTTTCTGAGGCAGCCCTCAAAAAACTCTTGGGTGTTTTCTCAAAACTAAGCATAGATATACCATGTGATCCAGCAATCCCAATCCTAATTATAGACCCCAAAGAACTGACACATATGTTCAAACCAAGCACTAATGTCCATAGCCGCACTATTCACAATAATGAAGATGTAGAAACAATCCAAACGACCATCAACTGTGAATGGATAAAATGTGGTATTGTCACACAATGGAATATTATCCAAGCTATAAAAAAAGAATGCATCAATGATATATACTATAACATGGATGAAGCTCAACAGATTATGCCATGTGTACTAATCAGCATTTCAGTGCTATAACAAAATACCTAAGAAAATCAACTTAAAGGAGAAAAGGTTTAATTTGGCTCAAGGTTTTAGTCCATGGTCACTTGGCCCCAGTGGTCTGGGCTCGAGGTGAGGCAGAACATCATGGCAGAAGGGTGTGGTGGAAGAAGGCTGCTCACCTCATGGCAGCTAGAAAGGAGAGAGAGAGAGAGAGAGAGAGAGAGAGAGAGAGAGAGAGAGAGAGAGAGAGAATGAATATGAATGTGAGCAAGGGGCTAGAGACAAGATATAGACTCCAAGGGCACACCCCCAAGGACTCACTCCTTCCAACCAGGTTTCCCTTCCTTCATTCTCTCCCACATCCTGACAGTGTATTCAGGTATGAATCCCTTGATGGCCTAATCCACTGATGAGGTCAGCGCTCCCATGATTCAATCACTTCCCTAAAGCCCCACTTCGGAACATTGCTGATTTTGGGAATAAGCCTTCAACACATAAGTCTTTGGGGATACTTCATATCTGAACCATAACACTAAGTGAAATAATTCAGATAATTATTTAATTCCACTTATATAAAATGTTCAGAATAGGCAATTCCACAGAAATAGGAAGCAGTTAGTGGTTGCCAAGGGCTAGAGGATGGCATGGGGAATGATTGCTTAGTGGATACAGTCCTTTTGGGAGCTGGAAATGTCTTGGAACCAGATAGAGACTTTGCACAACACTGCAATTGTTCTAAATGCCACTGAGTTACACCATCTAAAAGGTAATTTTATGTTATATGAATTTCACCTCTACTTTTTTTTTATAGAAGCAACTCTCTCTACCTAATGCCTGTTTAGGCCTCAGGACTGTAAGCCCTCATCAGGGGTCAGTTTCAGACAAAGGCAGAAAATGGCAGGTAGCTTTACGCCAGGAATCATTGGGCATTGGTGTAAGAGCCCACTCAATGCATACAAGAGCCTGCTCCAATAATTTCCTTGGCATTCATTCAACTAATGCCACTGTATCACCCCTCCTGAACCAGTGTCCCGAAATTATGTAATTAGAGATTCCTAACGTTCTTTTTTTGTTTGTTTCATGGAACTGGGGATTGAACCCAGGGACTCTGAGTTATACCCTCTAGCTACCTCTGAGCTATACTCCCAGCCTTTTTTATTTTTGACTAAGTTGTTGAGATTTTGCTAAGTTGTTGAGAGTCTCAAGAAGTTGCCCAGGCTGGCCCTGAACTTGTGATCTGATCCTCCTGTCTTAGCCTCCCAAGTACTGGGATTACAAATGTGTGCCATCATGCCTGACTATGAAATCTCTTTCTAGAGCACAGAATTTTTAGCTCCCTAGCCAGTATTACAGAACATTAGTGGATTCCAACTCACCCAGAACGGCTCTAGCATCATCTCCCACCACTTGCTGGACATTCCATACCTCCTTACTACTACCTCCTCAAACCACAGCAGTGGTGTTCCAACCAGTGTCTCCCTTCTGGAGTGGAGGTCTGGGAGTGGGCCTTGGTAATCTGGGTCCTGGAATCCAGAGGGGCAATGAGGGGAGTCATGAGGTTTCTGGAAGACAACATCACCAGTCATTCAGATACACGGCCCAGGCCTCAGGACAGCAGGCTGGGTTCCCAAAGCGAGAATAGGTGTGCTTCATGTCTTCCCTGAGCTGTCCACAGTGGGTTGAGTGGGGGCATTCTGGCTTTTGCTTTGTAGCATCTTAAAATCACCACCTAGACCTTGTCACACAGCTCACAATTCAGCCCATGCGACCTTTTCTGCTCTTTGTCTGTTAACTTGGTTTGTAATACCTTTATGTCATTTATTTGTTTGTTTATTTATTTATTTATTTATTTATTTATTTATTTATTTATTTATTTATTTATTTATGTGGTATTGGGGGTTGAACCTGGGGGTGTTCTACCACTGAGCCACACCCCTAGCCATTTTTGTTTTTATTTTTAAAATTTAGGACAGGGCACTAAATTGTCCCATCTGGCCTTGAATTTGTGATCTTCCTGCCACCGCCTCCCAGGAACTGGGATTACAGGCATGTACCACCACACCCAGATGCTCCAGTTTTTAAATTTTAAACTTAATAAGGAAAGTTATTGACTTGTATAACAGGAAGTCCAAAGATAGGGCAGACCCAACTGTTATGGAGCATCCGTTTTTTTTCTGCCTCTCTTTGCTGCCGTCCCAAGCCTTCCCCTAAACACCCATTTTCTTTCTGTCCCTAATATGGCTGTAATATGGCTTCAGATGGCAATTCTGTATTAATAACACACACACACACACACACACAAACACACACATACATAAATCTTTGGTTAAAATTCTCTGATCAACAGAGCCAGCAGAGGCCTTGATGGGCCCTCGTGGACCACCTACTCATTCCTGAATCAGTGACTGTCCCAGAAGGAGATGCCATGTGCCATTCAGCTTAAATCTGGTCCCTGCATTGCATCATAAACTTTATGACACCAGGCCCTGTCTCAGCCTGCATACCAGGCAGGGTCAGGGAGTCCACCATGCTTTCTCTGTCACGGCACTGCTTCCACTGTGTAGTCACCGAGGTATTTTTACTTTTAGTTCCTGGAGGACAGGGGCTATTGTGGGTGCTCTGTGGCCTCAGGGACTGGCCCAGAAGAGATGCTTTGCAGTCTTTGATGAATGAAGGGGAGGGTGAGTGAACGAATGGGTGGGTGGCTGCCACACCCTGAGAGGTGTGGGCGAGGTGGGGAAGCCACTGCTGCAGGCCTGGTAGATGTGCACGGGCTGAGTGGAAGCAGGGTGTGCCTGGTGTTAGTGCCAAAGCAGCCCAGCATCCCTGTCCCCTTCTCCCAGTGGGATCCCTGATACTAGACTCTGGGAGTCAGCTCCTTTAAGCAGGTGAGCCCCACTGGGCCTACCCCATCTTCCATCTCCCTCCCTCCTCCTGGCCTTTCCTGTGCCTGCCTGTCCTTGTCTCACCTCTGGATTTAACACACACTGGTGCCCTCTGTCTGGTTATTAATAATATTCAAGAGTCATGCTAACAGTGCCTGATGCCAGAGCAGTCTCTCAGTGCCAGGCCCTGGGCCAGAGGCTGCACCAAGAGCTGTAGCTCCTCCCCACCACACAGTGACATAGGAATGATCCCAATTTCCAGAGGGGCATTGGCCAGGGTGTGGGCAGGGATGTTCTTCTTGAGGGGTAGTGGCTCCCTTGTCGTGTATGTAGTGGGGGGCAGGCCCTTAAGTGAGGCCTCTGTCTGGGTGCAGTGTAAAATCAGCAAATCCCTCTTTCAAGGAAAACCTCAGATGAAGTGCCACAGACAGCAGGTCACTTGAAACTGGTTAGTCTGGATTTGGGGGCAGGAGCTGCCCCACCACCCTATCTCCTTCTCAGTGGGCCCTGAGGCTCAGCCTGAGCTCCAATTGCAGCTTTTCTTTTTGTACTGGGGATTGAACCCAGGGGCATTCTACCTCTGAGCTACATCCCCAGTCCTTTTTATTTTTTCTTTTCAAAACGGCATCTTGCTAGGTTGCTGAAAGTCTCACTAAGTTTCTGAGGCTGGCCTCAAACCTACGATCCTCCCAAGTACTTGGATTACAGGTGTACACCACCACACCTGGCTTCAGATTGCAGCTTTGCTGCTTAGTAGTCTGGTGTCCTGAGCAAGTCACCTTAGCTCTCAGGGGCCCAATTGTCAGTAGTGGGAGGTGGGGTGGAATGAGAGTGCTCACCTCAAAGGGTTCTGATGAGCTTTGCATGAGATGTTGAGGCGTGAGCGTGCCCATGCATAGGAAGAACTTGGCACCCAGTCATTGCTCAGGGGGGTGTTCAGGAACTCTCCCATCTTCCTTAAGAATGGAAGCCCACTCTTTCTGCAGCTCCTCCTACTATCTCCCAACCCATCCTTTATTGCGCCAATTCTCTCCTCACCATCCATTCATCCATCCATCCATTTCTTCATGTGACAAATATCCACTGGGAACCTACTATGTGCCAGGCACTACACTGGAAATTAGAGACAGTGGTTGAGTTCTCTACCCTCATGGTACAGTTAAGATCATTCGTTGTCAGGAGAGCTGTTCTAGGCACCCCCTATGCCCCACTAAGTATCACAAGATAAATCAATTCTCTTCTCCCCAGGGGCCTGATGAACAGGGACTGGAAGCCAGCCCCCACACTCCCTCTCTTTCTGCAGGGGAGGCCATGGGGTGCTCTCTGATGCCTCTGGGAGAAGGCGAATGATGTGATGCTGGTCTCCTGCCTCTCATCCTTACTAGGCTTTCTTCTGGGGTCTGCCAGAGCCCTCAGCCATTCAGTCACAGGATGGACACACAGGATGGACAGTCCTGAACCTGGGAGGCCGTTTGGGGGCCACTGTGGGTAAACTCTTTAGGGCTTGACTCAGCAGCTAGAGAATGCCTCTTTGCACCATGAACCTAAAATCTCTCTGAAACATGGTCACTATAGCCAAAAGGAAGGGCATTCAAGTTACAGAATCCCATGTATACATAAACTACTTTCTAGGAACATAGTACAAAGCCTTGAGTGATTTTCTGTGCCATCCCTGGTGTGCCAGCCTTCTATGCCATGGGCATGGGTGTGAGTGGAGAGAATGCCCCACCAACAGGACAGTTATATTCCCTCTTCTTTCCACATATCCCTCAACCTGGGCTAAGGCTGTGATAAGCCAGGCTGATGTGTTCCAGGTGCTTACCCCAGGATGCCAAGTCTGCCAGCCATGAGGAGGTATTTGGACAGCTAAAAAAAAGGGCAGTGGGTTTTCTGATTGCCAAAAATTAATGTCCCACACTGAGTGGTGGCACATACCTGTAATACTGGTACTTGAGAGGCTGGCCCTCAGCAACTTAGCAGGACATTGTTTCAAAATTAAAAAATAAAAGTAAAAGTGCTGGGGAGTGTAGTTTGGAGGTAGAATTGGTTTCAATTCCCAGTGCCAAAATAAAAGAGAAAGGAAAGAAAATCAGGAGCACATGCTGTTGGCTTCACCTGGGATGTCCTTCCCTTCCCACATGCCTAGGATTTCTTATCAGAGACCTCACTTCTTCCAGGACTGCCTCCTCTCTCTGCCCTGGCCAGTCTTGGCCTTCTCTCTGTGGTGTCACAGTCCCCAAGTTTGCCTTGGCATGGCACTTACCATCCTGTAATATTATGTCTTTTCCCTCATGACCCTGTGACCACTGCCTGTCATCACTTAGAAGTTCATCGCACACCACAAAATGCTCAGGGCGTGAATGAGTGTAATCCTTAATTGAAACCATCAAGGGCAGGAGAGATGAGCCACACCAATCACACTCAACACCTATGGTCTTCCAGGCTTGGTCCTGGTGTCTCAAGTGGTGGTAGGCAGGGCTCATTGCCAGGTATGGGGGTATAGAGGGGGGGTGGACCATTGCATTGCAGAGCTATGCAAGGTCCTGAGCCCTCACAGGGACAGAAAGCACCCATGGAGTCTGCCAGGATGGCATGGGGCTGGCTGCTAGAGCAGGTGCCAGCTGAGGGGTGGGGAGTGAAGAGCTAGAGTGCCTTCTTGGCCTGAGCCCTGAGGGTAGTGAGTAGGAGGTACCTCCTGCTCCCTGGGGAAGGGTAAGTGGTAAGCACGCCTCAGTGTTGAATGGGAGCCTGGTAGAATGCCAGGCCTCTCCAGCTGGGATCCTCACAGTCTTTGACTCATCTTCTGAGAGGGTCAATTTTACTCTAAACTTGAGGGGGAAGGGCTACTTTAGCTGGTGAGTAATATAAAGATTATTTTATTATGTTTAAACAAACATGGATGCAGTGTGTATTTGAATACAAACTTCATGGAGTGTGCGTGTGTTACTAGGGATTGAACTCAAGGGTACTCTACCTCTGAGCTACATCCCCAGCCCTATTTTATTTATTTATTCATTCATTTATTTATTTAATTTTGAAACAGGGTTTAACTAAGTTGTGGAGGGCCTCACTAAGTTGTTGGTTGTGAACCTCCCAAGTACTGGGATTACAAGCGTGCACCACCACACCTGGTTTCAGATGGATTTTAAGCTAGAGGATAAGGTGTCAAAGGGCAGCTTCGGGACTTAGACTATATAGCTTAGTGGTAGAGCACTTGGCTACCATGTGTGAGGCCCCTGATTTCATACCCAGCACTGTACGAGCAAAACGAGACCCAAAACCAAAAACAACACCTACAAAAAACAGCCAACTATATTTGTTGCCTCCACTGCCATTGGGAGTCTGCATCTCATTGTTCTCAGCTGTTAGGGAGACCTGCAGAAGAACTCGAGAAGCAGTAGCATGTTAGGCTAAAAAGGTGGCCTTTGCCAGTGATGGTGCACATGTGTAATCCCAGTACTTGGGACACTGAAACATGAAGATTGCAGCTTCGAAGACAGCCTCTTCAAGACTGTCAGCAATTTAGTGAGACCATTAGCAATATAGCATGACCCTCTTTCAAAATAAAAAATAAATAAAATAAAAAGGGCTGGGTTGCAGCTCAGAGATAGAATGTTCCTGGGTCCCTCCGTAGCTGCTGCTCCCCAGTGATGAGATCACTGGGATTCTGAGCGGGTATTTGAGTACTCACAGGTGACTCTGATTCTGGCACGAGGACTAGAGATTCAGGGAGGAAGGAGGCTTGTGGCTGCTGACCAGTGACCTGCTGTGTGGATGAGCAGGAGATGTGCATTGAGAGTTTGGCCTCACGTTGGCCAGTGGCTTGTGGCGTTCTTGAGCCTCATCTGGCCAGGACTGGAATCCTTCATTTCTCTTGACCACCCCCCCCCCAAAAGGAGACAGACTCTGGTACTGAGTGTACTCTGCTGGGCACTGGGCTAACCATCCACCCCCATGATCTCTCTGCATCTTCCCACTGGCTCAGAAGTCCAGGAGCCTCTGGGGCTTTGTGCAGGAGAGTTTGAGCTTGGACCCAGCCTGCCAAGGTGCTGTTGCTCCTCTTGGAGAAGCACTCTTCTCTCCTCCATGACCACTTCAGCTTCTGGGCTGGCCTCCCCTGGCATGGCCTCTTTGTGACCTCAGGACACAGGCAGACATACAGGCCACTCAGTTGGCCAAGCTGCAGAGGCAGGTTGTATTCATTTGCTCTGTCTGCCATAACAAACTCCTGTCAGCCGGGTGGCTTAAATGAAAGAAATGGATCATGTCACAGTTCTGGAGTCTTGATATCTGAAATCAAATTGTTAGCAGGTTGAGCCTTCTGACAGGGAGCAATGAGGAAGAATGTATTCTTGCTTTTCCCTTGGCTTTCTGGCAATTATTTGGTATTCCTTGGCTTTGTATAATTCCAGTTTTCACATGGTATACTTCCTGTTTCTGCCTCTGTCTCCATGTCCAAATTTGTTCTCCTCCTCCTCCAATTCTCCCAATCCTCCTCCTCCTCCTCCTCCTCCTCCTCCTTCTTCTCCTTCTTCTTGATACTTGGGATCAAACCCAGAGGCATTCTACCTCTGAGCTACACCCCGAGCCCTTTATATTTTCTATTTTGAAACAGGATCTTGCTAAGTTGCTGAGAATATTTCTAAGTTGCTGAGGCTGGCCTTGAACCTGTGATCCTCCTGTCTCAGCCTCCCAACTACTGGGGATTTCAGATGTGTGTCACCACACCTAGAAATTTCCCCTTCTTACAAGGATACCAGTCATATTGGATTACAAGCCCAACTATTCCAGTATGACCTTATACTAACCTAACTAATTTTATCTGCAATGACCCTATTTCCAAATAAACTCACATTCTGAGACACTAGAGACCTAGGACTTTACCTTATGAATGAGGTGGGGGGAGAGCACAGATCAACCAATAACAGAGATGGATGAGAAGCTGAAGTTCATGTGATGCCAAAGGCTGCCATCTTCTATTTCTACATGCTGGTTCTTTTTAAATTTTAACACTGAGTCTGCCTAACAATGGGAGACAATGAGATATAGCCTCTTGCTTACATCCACCAGAGGCTGTGAGGAGAGGGATTCTGAGCAATTGCCTCTTTCCAAGAGCCCCAAAGTAGCCTTAGTGGCACCCAGGTTCCATTCTCATTGGCATACATACTGGCTTTCATTGTCCCACCCACCTTTAGTCAGAGCCACTTGCTACGGTTTCAAATATCTCAATTCCATTATCTGCAAGCTTCCTTTCCCACTCATGGCCAAGTCAAAGGTGGCTTCCAGCTGGAGTCCTAATCTTGATGTTTTAAAAAGTCATTTTATTGGTGCATTGCAATTATACATCATAGTGAGATTCAGTGATATATTCATACATGCACACATCGCTTGGTGTATTTCCCTCTGCATCCCACTGCCTCTTCCTCCCTATACATGTTAGTGAGATCAGTAGTGAAACTTTCATATATGACTATAACATTATTTGATCTGTTTTCTTCCTCAATCCTCCTTTTTCCACTTATGTCCTCCATCTACCCAATCTCCTTGCTCTACTGTGTTAGTTGCCCTTATATTTTCATGAGATCCCTGGCTTCAACATAAGAGAGAAAACATTTACCCCTTAACTTTCTGACACTGGCTGATCTCATTTAGTAGAATATTCTCTAGTTCCACCTATTTTCCTGCAAATGACATAATTTTGTCCTTCTTTATGGTAGTCTTGGTATTCCAGCCTTTCTCCCAGAAGGAAGCCTGGGAACCCCATGTACATGTTCCCCATTGGTCTATTCCCAAGAGCCCTAGAGTACCCTTAGTGGCACCCGAGTTCTGTTCCCACTGACACGCTTACTGCCTTTTATTGCTCTACTCATTTGTGGCATTCCCTAGACTGGGAAAGATCTCATCTTGGCCTGGGCATCTGGGTTTGTCTGCAGCTTCCAGATTGCATCTTTTTAACGATTGCTTTGGGGACCATGTGGAGTCTCATTTCACACGGCCGTGTCACTCAGAGCCTGAGGTTTCTATTATTGCTATTTCTGCATGCTAACTGCGCGCTTATTTTAGACTCCTCTCAGGAAAGCCTGTTCTCTAATTCCTTTCAGCCACACTTTTACATGGCACTAACCTATTTATATTTAACAGTTTGAGCACTGAAGTGCCTTGATTAGAATAATCAATTCCATATCAAGAAACAGCCTCCCCAGGAATGCAGAATCCAGCCAAGTGGCCAGATGCCAAGCAAACATCTCTCTCATTCTAGCCACATCCTCCTAGACCTCAGGAGAGCTGTGCACAGTGAGCCCTCCCATCCTCAAGTCTTGCCACCATGAAGAATGAAATCGATTTTGATAGTATTTTTCTGAAAGGATTTACAAGCAGAAGGCTGCCCTTCTAGCCCAGCAGCTTCTGGATTGATTCAAGTTTTCCAGCATTTGTAGTTATCCTGGTGGTGTTAGGTACATTTGAGGACAACTGAGAGTGTGCTGAAAGCTGGGTGCAGTGGTGGACATCTGTAATCCCAGTACTTGGGAAGCTGAGACAGGAGGATCACAGGTTCCAGGCCAGCCTCAGCAACTTAGTGAGACTCTCTGCAACCTAATGAGACCTCGTTTCAAAATAAAAGAATAAATAGGGCTGGGAGTGTAGCTCAGAGGTGTATAGTATGCCCCTGGGTTCAATCCACAGTACCCCAAACAAAACAAAAACAAAAACAGAAACATTGTGCCGATATGATGCTAGTAGCTAATGCTCACTGAGCACCGACATCAGGCACCGGTCAAGCTACTTTCCCTGCCGTAGGGAGTGTAGCTTTATTCTTGCAGCCACCCTCTAGGGCAGATATTACTATTATTCCAGTGTACCATTCGTAGATTGGGGCTTAGTGGAAGTGAACTGCTCTGAAATCATGGATCTTGGCAGTGGCTGCAGTCCGGTTTGAACTAAAGCAGTCTGGCTTCAAGACTCCAGAACAGAACTGCTCTCCACATCTAAGTGTTGCAACTAGAAGTAAACTTGAGGATTCAATCAAACCCCTTCCACTTTATGTGTAAAAACTGGTGCATGTGTGTGTGTGTGTGTGTGTGTGAGAAACCTGCACGGGTTCATAAAGTAAGTTGGAGACACAGCCAGCAGATTTTCATAATTTGGCCGAGGTCTCCACCCCTTTGGTGGAAGTCCATTCTGCTGATGGGCTTCTCTGGGCTGAGTGGGGCCTCACTGTTATACCTTTGAGGATACCTGTCCTCCTACTAACCAGGTGTTTTGTTTTGTTTTGGTACTGGGAATTGGACCTAAGGGCATTCTATCTCTGAGCTCTATCCTCAGCCCTATTTTATTTATTTTTAAATTTTGAAACAGGATCTTGATAAGTTGCTGTGGCTGACCTCAAACCTGAGAGCCTCCCATCTCAGCCTCCCAAATACTGGGACTACAGGCATGTGCCACCGCAACCAGCTTAACCCGGAAGATTTTTTTTTTTTTTTTTTGCGAGGTACTAGGGATTGAACTCAGGGGCATTCTACCTCTGAGCTATACCTCCAGACCTATTTTTTATTCTTTATTTTGAAACAAGGTCTCACTAAGTTGCAGAGTGCCTCACTAAGTAGCTGAGGCTGGCCTCGAACCCAAATCCTCCGGTCTTAGCCTCTCAAATGCTGGGATTATAAGCGTGTGCCACCATGCCCAGCTTTAACCCAGATGTTTGATGAGATTGAGGTCATTGGTATATGGGTCCCAGGAAGCATGTGGAAGGGCTAGCCTTCCAGAGGTGCAGGGACACATGTTGTAGGGTCATAGGAAGGAATGCAAGGTGAGGCAGTCTGTGGTTGTTGGTTTGGTGGCCAGGAGATGAGACTGGATCAGGAAAGAGTTATGAGTTGGAAGAAGAGGGGGAGGAAGCTTTGAGGAGAGAGGAGAAATGTGAGAGTCATTTAGGGAAGTAGAAAAGTCATTTAGGGAAGTGGAAAAACATTTGTGCTTGGGCAGTGTATTAGGAGACTGGACAGGCCTGAGTGCCCATTTAGGATTAATGACTGAGATCATGAAGGGGGACCAGTCAACAGAACAGAATCCCATTCTTCAGGACCATTTCCAACTGAACAAAGCCAAATTTTCTTTTCTTCCTTCTCCCCAGCCTCTCCTTCTTTATGGAATCTTTCCAGATGGCTCATCTGTTTCTTCAACCCCATAGTCTCCTTCAGTTACTAGCTCATCTCTTTCCTCCCACTCATAAACTTCTAGAAAGAATTGCCTGCATTGGTTGTTTCCATTTTGGTTTTCACTCATCATCTTACCCAAGTCAGGTTTTTGACTTTAATATTGTACCCAAATAGGGCACATTTATGTTATTAAATCCAATGAACAAGCTGGGCGTGGTGGCACATTCCCATAATCCCAGTACTTGGGAGGTTGAGAGAGAAGGATCACTCAGCAACTTAGCAAGACACTATTTCAAAATAAAAAAAAAGAAAGGTCTGGGGGTGCAGCTTGGAGGTAGAATGCCTCTGAGGTCAATTTACATTAACACACACACACACACACACACACACACTCCTACTTCTGTCTTCATCCTACTTAACATCTTGATAGCATTTGAATCAAAACTCCTGTACCCTTTGTTTCCATAATATATCTCCCTTTTCTCTCTCTGGCCACTATTCTTTTTCTACTTGCTTCTTCTCTATTGGGTCATTAGATATTAGGAATTCAAGGTTCCTTATCAGGTCCCACTCTCTTCTTGTATTTTCTTTCTTTTAATTTTTTTTTTTGGTACTGAGGATTGAACCCAGGGGAATTCCAACCCCAAGATATATCACAGCTCCTTTTATTCCTTATTTTGGAACAGGGTTTTACTAAGTTGCTGAAGGTCTCTTTGCTAAGTTGCTGAGGCTGGCCTCCAACCTGTGATTCTCCTCTCTCAACTTCCCAAGTACTGGGATTATAAGCATGCATTACCATGCCTGACTTTTTCATGTTTTCTCGAAGCAGTCTCATTCTCACTCAGTTTAGTCTATATGCTAATTATTCCCAAATTTTTATCTCCAGTCTGGACCTTGCCCCTGAAGACAAGGCCCATGAGTCCGTCAGCTTATCTAATATCTCATATGATACTTTAAACAACATGGCGGAAACCAAATGCATGATCTTATTCCTTAAACCTGCTCCATTTTTAGCATTTACTGTCTGGTGCATGGGTGTGCAATACCACACCTTACTCTATTATGGTTTTGAAGTACGGAATTGGTCATTGTTTTCTAGATTCTGGAGCCCGATTAAAGAGTCGAGATTCTTCAACACATAGGCACAGGTCAAAACTTTCTCAACAGGACCTCAAAAGCACAAGCAACCCAAAGGAAGATCAATATATGGGATTACAATAAACTAAAGAGCTTCTGTGCAGCAAAGGAAACTATCAGGAACCTCAACAGAGAACCCACAGAGTGGGAGAAAATCTTTGCCAGCTACTCATCTGACAGAGGACTCATAT